>BLKR01009132.1:0-185341 GCA_011170035.1 Teleogryllus occipitalis
ATGGGATGGAATGGGATGGAATGAGATGGGATTGGATGGGATGGGATGGGATGGGATGAGATGAGATGGGATTGGATGGGATGGGATGGGATGGGATGGGATGGGATTGGATGGAATGAGATGGGATTGGATGGGATGGGATGGGTGGGGTGGGATGGGATGGGATGGGGTGGGATGGGGTGGGATAGGGTGGGGTGGGGTGGGGTGGGATGGGATGGGATGGAATGAGATGGGTTTGGATTGGATGGGATGGGATGCGTTGGGATGCGTTGGGATGTGATGGGATGGAAATGTCTGGGATGGGGGGTGGGGCATGGGATGGGCTGCTGAGCTGTTTCTAACACCCGGATTGGAGTTCCAACTTTCCCTGAACCTCAATTCTCTGATTACTCAGGCTACTTATGTAATCGAGTCAGCGGCGAGACGTTACGCCATGACTCGCCTCGGAGCTCACCGCTCACTATGACACCCAACTCCTAGCAGGCGAGCCCCGAAAGCGCGCACTATCCTTCAAAGAACCTAAAACTGCCACAACAGTGGGTTTATTAATACCGAAAAGTTGTCATTCGAAATCGGTACTCGTCCCCATCAATCCAGAGCTTCCACCCCCTGATAACGCAAGAGCCGAGAAACGGAATAAAATCAATAATTTCGTTAAGTATTTGACCGCCACGCGGTATCTTGGCTAGACAGACATATGACCTGGCGCACAGGGTAATTTTCTCAATTACTATAATAAGTATAACCCTTGTATAATAAAACAATCTGACTTCAATATTATAATAAGTATTTTGGCGTCCTATGGATCGAGCGTGTTAAAGTACAGTCTTCTGGAAGTCATTGCTGCTATAATTTATTGTATTGAATTTACAATTCAGTGACGACACTTATTACGTCCGAATATGTTATGGCGATTATTTATCAATTCACCTCAACATATGTTTTCTCCTTTCAGAAAACACTCAATGCATGGTAGTTGGGAAATACGCCTTTATCAACTTGCGAATTATTTGTTGAATGAAAAAGCTTTTTTTTATTTCGAAGTTGCTTTTTCTTTTTGTAATTAATTTTTTATTTTAGCTTTTCCACGTGTTTTGGTGGAGAAGGAAATATACTGTTCTCTTCCTGCAATGTCTCTCGTCATTGAAGAGGAAAAGTTCATGTTCAATTTTTAGTAAGTTTTGAAGAGGAAAAGTTCATGTTCAATTTTTAGTAAGTTTTGAAGATTTAAAAATTTTAAAGGGAAAAAATATTGATTTCATATTATTCAATGTATTATTATCTAGCCATACGAAAAGTTAGAAGTCAAATTCTGAATCCTCTATTGAGATAATCTTTTTTTACGTATTTTTCGAAAATTGGGACAATTTCATTTTCAAAATTACTCGTAAACTAATATTTTGAAAAATGTAATTGAAGTATTTTCGAGTCCAAAATTGGTAAATATTTTCAATCAGGAAATTGGTAAATAGTTTTAATAATGAAGATATAGGAGAGCTTCGAAAAAAGTTCATCTTCCGTAATTTTCGAAAATTCAAAGATTTTAATGAAAAGATAACTTTTATCTTATTTTTGATTAATGGAAATCTTTGATCTTATTGAGTGGAAATTTTAAAGAAAAATCTGATGCCGTTTATTATTATCCTCAGCTTCTTGCTTTTTCATCCTTACTACAGATCAATGATTTTAAAGGATGGCTGATGATTATGATATGATTTGAATGATGATAGAGAATTGATGTAATGATATCCAGCGGTGTCAAGAGAGCCATGAGAAAATCTGCCGCTAAACAGCTTTACCCACAATTTCCTAGTTCGAGTAATATCAACCAGGGTATATTTATTTATTTATTTATTTTACGTAAAAAAAAAGTTAAAACTGCGTATGACGTGCTATGGGGAAAAGTGAATTGGGTGCACATTTTCAAAATTCTGTGATCCCTACAGTCATATACTTCTTGCATTTCTTATAACTTTCTTGGATAACTTATATTCCGGTATCCAGAGATGGAAGGTGAACAAACTAAACCATGGATCACCCAACATCATTGTCAGACTATTGAATATTTCCAGTACATCTTGACATTTACTACCTACAAAAATGCAACGTCGCTTTATTTCGAAAGTGCAGTCAGGCGCAGAGAACACCGGAAACGCTAGGATACTGTGCCGACAGGGCACGTCCAATTTCCTCCGAGTCAGTAGTTCTCACTACTCCAGTAAACGCTGAAAGGCAAGTCAACCCACGATACAAAGGCTATAAATCTTTCTATTCTAATATGGCTCTATAGTAGAGCTCCAATTATCCGAACAAAACGGAGATCTGGTCAATTCGAATATGCTTCGGTTGATTGGATAAGGATTTCAAATACCCAAAAACTTGTATGTAATTCCATGAAATTAAGTTCAACGAACGTAATGCGTAGTCAGCTGAAAGATTTACATAAAAAAGTATTTTTTTTTAAAATATTTTTCCCCGAAACCCGTTGGAGGATTCGTTTTTCTAATTTGTTTCGAATTGTTACACGAGAGGGGGTGGGTATCATATACAGTTGGTCTGCGCAGAGTTAAGCATTAGCAGTGGTGTAGGGTGCCAAATCAGGTGGATACACTGCTGCATCAACGCAGGAATTTTTGATTTGCATTAATTCATCGTCGAAAAACATAAAAACTGCATATGACATATGGGGGGAGAATTATAAAATTCGTACGTTTTCTCGAAACCTCTACCCTACTCTTTGACTGCCCATGACTGACTTTACCTGCCGTTGAATTACGAATAAAGTTACTAACAAGCAAGGTTTGCAACATTTGAAACATTGACATTAACGCTCCGGAGTACTTGAAAACGTATTTGTAAAGGAACTGCAGATTTGATTTTATTGTATTGTTGAAAAAATAACCCACACCTACGTATCTATCCCTCCCAAATTCAGCAAAAAAAAAATCCAATTAAACTTGTGCATAATGAAGTTTTATTTACAGTCCAGAAGCAAAACAAAGGACCGTCTCAGCATATACTCAATAAATTGAGGAAAACTGGACCAAAAAATTTTTATCAAGAAGGGATCTTTGGCTCAAAATCTGAAGGACGGTATTTGTCATAGGCATTATTAGTCTTTTAGAAACCAATTGTTAAAAGAGCTCCGAGTGATGGGCCAAGAGACACAGAAATATACGGATCAATGACATCGCGCAGTTCTTATGATTGTTCGTGATGTCGTTAAATGTTGTGGGAACGTCGGGCATTCGCACTTGCATGCTTGTGCTGATAACTAGTATATTATAATTATAATCAACTATACGTAACATCTTGCTATTTTATTGCATTGCGAGAAAATGCCTTATTTTGACCGAAGAATTATTTTCTTAAAATCTTCTTCCTTTCGAAATCTGGAACTATTTATTTACATTAGATTACAATGAGTGAAGTTATAAGTACGTAGAGGCAGCAGTGTTGCCACTGAAATATCACAGCCGGTTAATGATCGGCCTGAAAAATTATTTTTTAGAAAGTTCCTAGTAAAAGCGGTTACTTTTAGTGTAAAGGCGGTTACTTTTAAATGTAACTTCATTTTCTGTGCACGTCTTCTAGAATTCAGTGGAAAATACAATTATTCAAGTTATCGTTTCCATGTTGTCGCGGCAGGAAGTATTATTCCTTGATGAAGGACACAATGGATAAAAGCCCAAAATTTATTGCTTATTTATTCTTGAAAATAGATTTTATTACATGAGAGCTTTTTTTCTTTTTTTTTATCAAAATTCAAGTAGTATATGACTTAGTGTAGGGATCACAGAATTTTGAAAATGTGCACACAATTCACTTTTCCCCATAGCTCGTCATACGCAGTTTTAACTGTATTTTGACGTGAAATAAATAAATAGTGCACGTACAGTGTGCAAAAAGTTCAATTTTTGGGACTAGGGCTAAAAGTGAAACAATGCTCAAATATTTAGATAAACTATGAATGCAACAAAGAAAACAAAATACTTTCATCTTATCAGCTACAGCTGATCTTAATGTAACATGGTACTCAATTAAGTGATTTGTATTTTTTTATTGTTTTAACATTCTCTCACTATTTCCGTGGCAACGTTCACAGTCACGTTTCTGTGACAAGCCGAGAACTTGGTGTAGAACGCGTATATACTGTATGGAGTAATACTCGGTTAAACTATAGTAAACTAGCCTGTAGTCTGTAAGTCGTGAAGAGGACCGCCAGATAGCATCTCCGCGTACGCGCCTCTCTCTTATGCACCCTGCGTCACTACCCAGCGGCTAGAATTGGGAAGGAATTAGAAAAGTGGTAGGGTTTAGGACACTTCACAGGGGTTTGGACTAGCCCTTGTGAAGCAGCCAAACTCGTTTTATCGGAATTTCACGTGAGATTGTCCGGGAATCGAAAGCGGGAGCCCGGGAATCCGGGACGGGTATCGAAACCGGACCTCCTTGGTGAAAGGCTCAGAATTTAAAAAAGCCAGAATTTAAAAAAAAGGTAGCAGGACTGTCTAAAAATTAGTATATGACACGTGATAAAAGTGATTATATTTTGCTCGTATGCTCGTGTCGCAAAATAGAAAGTCGCTTTTATAACTCGCATTATAAATAATTATTTGTGGTCGACTAATACCACGGTACGTTACGTCATTGTTGGAGAGATCAGATTGCAAATCGTCGGTGAAGAAAACAATACCGCGTAAATGGAATTTATAGCATATTGGTATCGCATCCCAGACACTATGAATACGATTTGATAGTTTGAGAAACATAGTTTTGACAATTTTCAGTTCTTGAATTATATTTGCCACGTTACGTTACGTTTGTCACTGCTATGTCAGGAAAGCCAACGCATTGAGAAGTAGAGACATATGTGCGACGTGCGTCCGAGATCAGCTCCAGAGTAATACTTCTTCATTATTGAGATTTACGACTACATTTCGGATTCTAATGGAATTACATTTTCTTTGTATTTGTATATACAGTTCACAAAATTGTGATATTGTTAAATCGCTGCAATCCTGACACATCCAAATTTTCCGTTACATATTTTATACTGTATTACATGTTTTACTTTTTTAATCCACCAATTTTCTAAAAGTATTTCCCCAAAAAATATTTGATTAATTTTTAAAAAATATTTTGTATTTAAATTATCATAAATCCACAATTGTGTGCAGTCGACCTGATGGATTCCATTTGAAACGAATGGTCGGATGTATGTACTTTGGTGGGGTTAATCTCCGCCTGCACTGCCCCAGTTATTTATGCCCCCAAAGACCACGATGGCCGTCACTGCTGCCACAGATTAAAACGCACTTTAAAAAACTGAAGGTCAAGCAAGTTTTCTTTCAAAAATTAGCGATAGAAATTTTATTACTGCAATTTATTAATTTAATTTCAAACAGTGAACATTATTTTTTGTAAAGGTTTTAGAAGGGTACTTACGCAGTAAAAGATTACTAAATGTTTTTTATTTAAATTTGATATTACATATAGAATAATATCATTATCTTCGATTTCAGTGCGGTAGGAAGTGGATTGAAGATGGTCCGCGTTTGGAGCACCTAGTGGGAGCATCTTCATAGGAAACGTTCTGAAATGCGGAGACTATGATTTCTGAAGATCCTTATGGTCAGTATTACAGCTCACGAAATATTCAGCTGGCACGGTCTACAGAGTTGCATATTGTTGTTTTCGTTACATAATTGGGTACTTATTGGTAATTTCATACTGCATGTTCTCTGGTTCTAATTACGACATATCTTGACATGTAACTGACTTGGTTACAAATCAGTCTGCACTAAGTGCTTGTTACGCTCATGGTGGAAATAATTATTTATGTGTTATTTCCACCATGGTTACGCTCAAAGTGTGAGTATGACAGATGCACACAGATCGACAGAGAAAACGAGATGTTTGGGACTTCGTTCAGTGATAAAATTCATCAAAAAGGAAGGGAAGCTGCCAAAATAAATCCACTGCTGAATACTGCTGTTACTGATGATGATTTTGAAATGGTGATAATGCAACTTCCTACTAAAACGTTAAATTTTGGGCCAAGTAATTGAAGTGCGGTAGGGAGTGGATTGAAGATGGTCCACGTTTGGAGTGCCTAGTGGGAGCATCTTCATAGGAAACGTTCTGAACTACGGAGACCATGATTTTTGAAGGTCCTTATTGTCTGTATTACAGCTCACGAACATTTCAGCTGGCACGGTCTACAGAATCATCTACACACAACTGATGGCACGTGGAAGTTTCCGATGGATTCCACAATGTTCGTTCTTGAGCAGAAAGTATTTCACCAGCAATGTGCTTAAGGAAAGTTAGTCTCAATAAGAGCAGATCCAGAAAACTTTTACTCACAAATGATACCAGGGGATGAAACATGGGTCGTCCTCGTGTTCCTAAAACCAAGCACGAGCCCATGTAATGAATACACAAATCCAATTCCCCAAAACTTTCGTGTGCAGAAGTCACCCTGAAATATCATGGCGACAGTTTTAGGGACAAATAAATTGTTTTATTCGTAGAATTCATGTCACATAAGACAACCAGCATTGCAGACACCTATTCTTGTTCAATGATTACTTAAAGTGAGCCCGTAAAACAGTAACCCCGTGGGAACTTTGATAGAAATAAATGTCAAAACCAATCACTCGTTAGCTAGCTACTCACGTAATTGAATCCAATATACCAGCCTGGGAGGTCCCTGCCAGTTGATAGCAGAATGCCAGATAGATCTGCTTGTCGTGGCGAGGATCTACCTGATCCCTGTCGTCACACAAGTTCTGCTCTCGTGGAAGCACCTATGACTAGATACCAAGCAGAAAACTTGGGCACGACGAAGATGAGTCAACTGACCTCTCCAGTGATGACATGGAGTTCATAGGAGAAGCTTTACCCCTCCGGACTCTGAGACAAATGTCGAGCAGACATATCACTTGAAGCTTGGCAGTACCTTACCAAACGGGCCGCGATCTGTCCTTCCTCTTCCTTGTCCTATCCTCTCCCCTTACACACTCACTTACACTAACATGCACTACACTACCACATATTCCGGGAGACCGGTCCGAAGCTTAGAGCTTGTTCCGGCTGGGGCGGTGCCCCGCTGGTGGGAGAGTCCTGGTTAGGGGGAAACCCCACTAGCCGACGGTAGGTCGGCGCCGGATCTCGCCATCCAGCGGGGGGAAGATCACCGCCATCTCCCGAGAAAAAAACATGCACTACACTAACGGGACTAATGACCAAAGCTGTTGACGCGCCCGGAAACACGAAAAAATCAATCAATTAATTAGAATTAATAAACACTCTCACTCAAATCACGTTTTTAAAACATTGATACATTGTTATGAATGTCGCATCCCTAGTTGGAGAGCGAACATGAAAGAAACCGTAATATGCAATATACCGGGTGATCAGTATAAAACGCAACCCACAGCAGGCAGAGCGAAATGCACTGGCAACCATGTTTGAGCGGATGGGATAGCGGCTAGTGGTTTCAAGCAGGTAAACTGTCGGGAAGTACGCTTAATCCCCTCTCCCACTAACGCCACCCTGAGGAATAGAGCGGGTGACCGCCCAGTTCAAAAAGAAAGGCACGCGCCTGCTTGTTTGGCGTCGAAAGAAAATTGAATTGTCAAGAACGACGATTCCTTCGTATATTGTTTCAAAGTGAAATAAACTTGCCATGTAAAATATATATTGAGGTCCATTTAATAGTAAACTTTGCTTATTTTAGTTTCATAACGAGATACATACGCGTCAAAACATATGCTCCAGAAATTTGTTTTATACTTTCCTGTTTTAAATAAATATTAACAAATTATAAATTCAGATTCGCAGAAAAATGTTTATTATTATTATTATTATTATTATTATTATTATTATTATTATTAATGAGGTTAGTTTAAAAATAATTAACTAATTAAAATATAAAAATTAATTTCTCAGTTTCTTCTGATATGTATCCGCCTTTACAGTTTCTTTGAAAAACAACAGACCAATTAATTTGTGTCGATAAATGGCACTTTTGTGTTGGATGAGTATTTCCGAACGCAATCTTTCAAAGATTGCGTTCGGAAATACTCCTCCAACACAAAACTGCGTTGGTCTACGCTGAGGCGCATCGAAAGTTAACTGCAAAAGAAGGAAACTATGAATGAAGACGCGGGCTGTTTTGTTTTGAGCTGGTATGACCCACACCACAGGAAGGGGGTGAGTGAAATGAAGGGGGTGGTAGTGAGTGGAGTGTCGCTGAGATGCAGTGGAAGGAGCTGTCCCAGAAGCAGTATTGCAAAACTTTCACTTTTCTCTGAGTGCCTTGAACAGCAGGGTTGCGTTTTATACTGATCACCCGGTAGCATTAATTTCGCAAATTCATTATCATTTCGCACTTTGTACGTGATTTCGCATTTTATCGCAGATTGAAAACCTTCAGAAATACATTGTACCGACCGTCAAACATTTTTTTACGTAAATGTTTTTGATCGCTTTTTTTCTTTCAGCATTTGGTAACATTTCACACTTTTAGCAATTGCTAAGATCTACCATATTTTGTGATAGTATAATGCATGTGTGTATAAGGGGGAAAGGTAGGGCAAGAAAGTGGAATGAAAGATCGCGCGCAGTTGGAGTATTGCTTCGGCGTTCGCCTGGTATTGATCGGAGAAAACACGCAAACTACCGAACAGAACAGCCGGACGCTAAACGTCTCCTCCAGACAGCGGTTGAATTGTTCCTAACTATACAGCTACAGTCGAAAATCTGTCTCCGACAGGACTCAAACCCTAGGACCTCCCGGTCAACTCGCTGCCTGGACCATCAATGCTGTCACTTGAAACCTTGGCCTGCACGAGGGGATGTCCGCAAACTGCCTTACACAAATGTGTTGCAGATTGCCTACTTCGCCGGGTTTTGTTGTAACAAGAATTGTTGGCGCCGGCGTTGGTTACTTACAAGGGAAAATTCTAGGTTTTTCAATCAATCTGGTCATGAGACACTTATTTAGTTAATTTTAAATACAAAATTAGCATAAAAATGTATTCATTTATGATTTCAAAACCTTTACCAATTCAGTTGGTCTGTACACAGTCTAATGTTTTTTGCTAATTACCTTCTTGCCTGAGATATGGCATGGACATATCTCATTCAATTCTATATAAACACTTTATATAATTATTCTATATATTATTATACTATTCTTACTATACTATTCTCATATACTATACTATACTTATTTCTATACTATTCTTCTATATAAACAATCTCTACATAGTATCAAGACGATTTGGTCATATTTTTTATGATATTCCACATTGCTTTAGTTAGCATAGTTTTACTAGCATTCAAAAGACCCTGATCATGCTACTTACTACTACACAAATAGTATAGTAGTAAGTAGCATGATCAGGGTCTTGATACTATGTAGAGAATGTTGTTTTCAAGGACAATGACAGACAAGAAAGGAATCCAGTAATAGTTGAAAATCCCTTTGAACAACACATTTCTAGAATTGTGCCTGATCTCATGAAGAAATTAAGATCTGATACATTTTTATTTCTGAAGCTTCTTCCAGTGAAATTCTTAAAATAGTAAACTAAAAAATAGTTATTGGTCAGATTTGGATGAATATGAATGGGGGGGGGGCTGACCCCCCTCCCCAAAAGCCCTAGTTTGCGTTTACCTTCCTTCATTTGGTAAAAATGATTTCAATGTTTATTTATGTTAGAATTATGTAATTATTTAAACAATAATGTTGTATAGTGTACAGCTTCTCCCCCCTCCTTAATGATCAGCTGGATTCACCCCTGCTTTATAAACCTGCTAGCTCACATTTTTGATGGTTCTTTATGCACAGAAATATTTTCAGGTACTTTCAATTTAGCAAAAATTAAGCCACTTTGTCCAAAAGACAATAAAAATGTATTTCAAAATTGTAGGTGAATTTCTCTTTTGTCAGTTCTCTTAAAAAATATTAGAGGAGCTTTTATACATGCGAATAGAAACTTTTCTCGGGAAAACCAAAGTGTTTTGAGACTGAGAATATGGCTTAAGAAAATCAAAATGAATGGAAATGGACATTTTTTCTTTTCTTAAATATATTGTTTCATCAATGGACAAACGTTAAGCATCCATTGGAATATTTTTAGGTCTTTTGCAAGCTTTGGACATTGTTGGCTATAAAAACATCTTGCTCTCAAAATAATCTTCCAATGAAATTTGTTGTAGTACTGTCCTAGATTGGATAACTTCGTACCTTAAACACTGATCTCAGAGTAGAAATATTTTTCTGTCACAACAAACATTATTTACTTATCTTTCCAATTCTTTGCCAATTAAGTATGAGATCCCGCAAGGTCCTATCCTCTTTCTTTTAAGTAAATGATATGCCCTTGTCCATTAAAAATGTTACAAAACAGTTGTGTTCACTGATGATGTGAATATTCTTTGCAAAAAAACAAACAACAAATAGAACAATTTCATAAGTTTCAAATTGGTTTTGTAATAACAAATTAATAGTTAATGAAAGAAAAATGGATTCAATGCATTTTTCCTTTTCAAGTCGGGAATACCATGCTCCCTTGAAAATGATAAAAAATTAGCTGATGTTAAAGTAACATTTCTAGGTCCCTCAATTCAGTCAAACCTCAAATGAAATATCCACATAACAATTAAATACAAAAGTAAGATCATTATGTTATGTATTCAGAATTCTTTCATGTTCTGTCAGCCTTCATGCAGCTCGTTGAGTGTACTTTGCAAATGTATGACATAATACTCTGGGGAAGCACGTCCTAAAGTACCCAGACTTTTGACTGCCAAACAAAATTATTCAAAAAATAAAATAATACTATCCACAATTTTCCTACAAGCCTCTCATCATTGAGGTTGGAATTGTACCATTGCCTTACCTATTTATTTATGAATCCGTGGTTTTGTCAAAACTGACTTACTTAACTGTGGGAACATATTTTAATGCAATGTTGATATTTATAATTAGAAAACAAGGCATAGAAATTATATTCATCAGGTGTCAGTATCAACAGCTTACTGCAAGAAATTTACATATAGTACATGTATGTTACTTTACAATACATTGCCACATGACATTAAACAATTAAAATCAGTACACAAAAAGTTAAAAGTTAATTTTTTTCTGCTGCATAAATGTTTCTAAACAATTAGAGACTATACTACAAAAAAAAAAGTTTTTTTCATAGACACATAAATGAAATGACATTAGTTGACATTTGTAGAGAATAATTTTTAAAAAGACTTATGCCTGTAAGAAGTAATGTACTTCAGCTTCCAGGTCAATGACCCCCATCTCAATCAGGTTTCCCTGATCCATTGAGCAAATGCTGTGATGGCCCCTTGTTTTGCTCCTGGACATAAATGTAGCTTCACTATGTGCACGTTTGGTTAAGCTCCTCCTTTGCTAGTAGTGGTAAGGGTAGAGTCAGGGATGTGTTACTATTTTGTGAGGAATACAAAAAAATCAAATCTGCAGTTCATTTACCAATGCAAAAAAGTTTTCTATAACTCGGAAGCAAAAATGTCTAGTTTTTCAAATGTTGCTAACCTGGCTTTTTTTAAAACTTTTATTCATCATTCAACTATTTATAGTTTAATGTTAGGATGAGATTCCAGAGCTCAAGAAAACATGCACAGATGGTACTTCTCTCCTATATGTCACATACAGTTTTACTGTTCCTTGACTATACAGTATGTCCACGGAAGAGACATTGAAACTTCAAAAATAAGCTCTTAAGAATTTTAAACATATTTTGTCTAATAAATTCTTTGGATATTCCGAATGGCTGAGCCCCAATAAGCATTCCAAAGTTGGTTTGAAAAAATACTTTCTATGCAAAACTTTCCATTGCAGAAACACATAAAATGTTTATTATTTACAGCAGAAATGAATATATTTGTTCAGAAAGAAAAATAACAGAAATAAAAAGCACCAAATTTCCACATTCAACTAATTTTCTATTTGTGATAATTTTTCTTTCTGAACAAATATATTCATTTCTTTTGAAAATAATAAATAATTTACATGTTTCTGGAGTGATTATATGTTTCTGCAAAGTAAATTTTTGCTTAGAAAGTATTTTTTCAAACCAATTTTTGAGTGCTTTTTGCAGCTCAGCCATTTGGAATATCCAAGGAGTTTATTAGCCAAATATGCTTAAAATTTTTAAGAGCTTATTTTTTAAGTTTCGTCATTTCCTCCTTAGACACCTGTATAAATCAAATCAAACAACCATTATTTTGCAGGTAAATTAATCAGGCCTTACACCGACTTAAATTATACATTCAAATCAATAAGTCATTCTGGTGATTACTGTTTACTCTTCAATTTTTAAGACTGGAAATATGACCATTGTTGAGCATATAATATATGAATCCATTGTCTTTGAAAAAAGAAGTAAAATAAATTTTTTAAGTCTCAACAGTAAGCTTTTTATCCATTTTTCATGTTCATTCACACAACTTTCATTAAGTATTCAAATATCAGTCTCAATGGCATTTCAGAAGAGAACCAGTAATTCATGCACAATAGTTTAAACAATTTTAATTCAGAGATTTCATAATAGATAGCATATTAATTATTCACTGAGTAGTATGCCAATTAACTTCATATTAAAATGAAGCATATGTTCAATCGTTTCTGCTGCATCATGGACTCAATGTACACACCTATTCAGGACTGTTTACTATTGCAAACCAAAACTTAATTTCTAAAATGATCAGTGTCACTACATATTTTATTTATTTTAACGATTTAACTTTTAAATATTTGCATCAAAAATGTTGAAGCCCATTTACTTTTTAATTTTTGTTTTTAAAGGTGGGCTATATAGGCTTGCTGCAAAAATCCAAAACTCAAAAGTAGATCACTAGCAAAACATTCATCCTGGAAAAAAATCCTGTGTATAGCATAGTACCATTTTTTGTAGACATGAACTTCGTGCTATTTTTGAAAAATCAATTTCTAGATGTCAGATACCTGCAAAACTTGTAATTCCATGAAACTCATGAGTTTGATTTTTGTGTTGTCTCTTAGCTCTATAACAGGAGTTCCCAACAGGGTCAGTATCCAAATACGCACTGATGATGAATATGCACCTGTTCAGCATAGTCAAGACCAGATACCATTAATTATACAAATATAATGTAGAAGTAGATAATTAATTGTTTTCTTGTTTAAGCTTCAAAACATCTGTAATAAATTCCCATCTCTCGGAACTTCACATCATTCTCTTGAATGAAAATTGAATTTTTGTGCGATTAGAATCTGTGATTTTGTTTTTATATTTGTAAAATTTAAAGTGATAAATAAATCTAAACAATTGTTTTCAAAACTTTTGCTCACTCCTTTTTACTTTCTCGCATTCTACTTACATAGAATAGAGAAAGAACTGGAATGCTGCAGCAGAAAATGCTGATTTTTCAACAGAAAAACTCATATTGTGGGTCCCTGCTACCAAAAAATGGATAATTTTTGCTTGTATATGAAGTAAATAACTTCCTCTAATACAATGTGTGGGAAGAATCAACATTTTGTGGGTCCTTCAAACCAAAAAATTGGTTTATGACAAAACAACCCTGGCAGTTAAAACCGTAGGCAGGGTATTCTCCAACAATGATATTTCCTGATCAATCTGGCTGATAACATGCAGCCTTGAATTTAAAATGGATATTTTAATTCTGGGGGTACTTTACAAGAAGCCCCAAATACATTTTCAAAAATGACACCAAGTTTTTCTTTGAAGTCTTTCCTCAAACAATTTAAAATATATGTACTTATAAAAATGGTGCAGATCCAATTTTTGATTAATTCTTTGCATTTTCAAAAATTACAAAAATTTGATTTAAAAAAAATTTTAAAATAGAGATTTGTGTGTAATAGAATCTGTAAAATAGATTTTTAAATAAGATCATGTAAAATTTTTTTCAAAATACAAGAAATTCTTGCACAACTTCACATTTAATAAAAGCAATTTTAAAAACTAGATTTTCTCAAAAACCGCTCCAAATTTGTTCTTTACATTTTCCCCCAGGATAGTATTAAGTACAGCTATCAAAATTATTGCTCAATTTCAATTACCATAATCAAATATGAGGCAGTAAGCCTTTACCAATGAGATTTGACAATCGCCATGTTAGCCATCAGTAAATTATTGAACCAGTTCACGTGAGCAGAAATACTCTGTCACACGAATCTTTGATTCAGTCATAATAAAGGCAAAATATTTAAAAGAGGCACTATCTTTATTTTGAAGCAATACAATGAAAAATTTACACTTAAGAAATCTTCACTATTTACAAAAAATGTACAAAGTTTCAAGTTCACTTTGATTTTGGCCACACAGAAGTGTGCGTAATGTACGACTATATATATTCACATCCTAATACTTTTGGACACACTTCTAGCCCATTGCAGCTGAAGATAAACAACATACACAGAGATCACCTTCCACACAATGCACAAGAACATTCTTGCATTGGTTGCACGAGCTCAACTTGATGTGTAAGGTAGTTTTTGCTCATTGAACACCATCATGAGAAAAGCATTATTTGTTTAAATTAAACAATTGACACAATAAAATTTCTTATTTACACAATGTACAAAGTACTAGTCATTTTCTATATACGAGTAAGTCCTTCGGTCTGTTTACATGTTACATAAGAATCCACGTCCTTTGTCATTATTAGCTTGGCTGTTTAGCTGAAGCTATAAGTAAATGTTCTATATCATTGTTGCCATTTTCAAAGCTATATTGCACAGTGATTTAGGTCTGAGAAAGGCAACAACAAGACTAAAGATGGCACAAAAATTAGCAAAGTTGCTACAAATATAGCACCATATACAGCCAAGATAATAACGTACTTTCAACAAACTTGAAACATATGTATTCACGTGTCAAGATGTACATGCACTCAGTCTGTGTAAGTCATTGTCTATTTTCTTGTCTGTCTTACCATAATCTCATGTGCATACACACCAGTAAATATGCATCACTATGAATAGAACGTTTGAACACAATGAAACAAAATATTAGAGTTTCTTTTATCAAATGTGTAGTACTGTATTAACTGTTTGTGGCTGTCTATCTGTGTATGTTTCATGTCGATCTATGTATGTGGTGTCATTACGTATTCGTTTCAATCTCTTAAACTTTAACTGGCAAGATAAAGAAGATACTACAAACAGTGATTCGCAAACATGTTTTGGTGAGTGGAATGCCTTTGATAACACAGAGGCTGACCACAAGTCAATGTTACACAACAAACAGCAAGTGGAATTGACAGTTTAAATTTCATCACTTCAAATATTGGAAATTGCATTAACAATTTACAAGAAACAGAAATGGATTTGGTCACTCGAAAAACATGTGAAGTATCACAATAAACCCAGTTAACATTTAATACATAACCTTTCTCAGATTAACTCAATAACAGATCATCTAAACAAATAGTCAACCCTTTTATATTTCATAAGCACATGAATTCTCAAGATGAAAAGCAATCACTTTTTTACAACTGCTCAAAACATCAGGCTGATGGAATTAACCTTTCTATAAGAAAGATTTCAAACAGGTAATTTCACATGTACACTAAAACATTTGTGCTGCAAATACCAGAGGGTGTGTATTCAACATAGCGAATGGAAAATTTGAAACAATTTCCTCAAGAAAAGAAACAAAAGTTATACTTGGAGATATTTTATGTTTGTTTGTTCCTTTTGTAGCTGAAGACAGCGGCCCTTGTCACTCCTAAACTGTTTTCCTCAAATCACACCCAAGACAAACTGCTAATTACTTAGCCTGGCAGTCAGCATAATGATATGCTCTCTATGATACACGGTAAAAGACATTGGACAAACATTGTGGTACAGACCATGGTGAGATTCAAATTTGCCAAAAGCAAGGCACTATGACAGTTCATATGAAAACAGCTTGGTATTATGAATGGATGTTGTTGAGCTCCCTTTGAATTAATGGCCCAATTCCAGCACTCAAAACCTTTTTAATAACTTATGTGATACAAATATATCAAAACCCTTTTAATAACATGATATTAAATTAATCTTTCATTCAATGGACAGAAGAAACTACATATGTAACTGAAATGTTTAAATCTTATGTCACAATATTTAATTTCAAACATTTCCTTGGTTAATGTAATTTTCACATGGGAATCAAATTAATAATAAAGATATATGTTGCTTTTTTCTTCCCTGAAGATTGTATTAGCCAGTTGTTAAGTGGAATTTAATTTCAAAATGTTGATTTAAAATTAAGTAATTTCAAATTGTTGATTTAAAATTAGTTAATTTCAAAATGTTCTGCTTAAGCTGTCTCTGATAATGTATCTGTCTCTGACAATGTTTTACACACAAAAAATATCACAACTGTTTTTTTTATTCGAACTAGCAAAACGATAATACAACATTATTTTTGAAAATGGAAAATCAATCAATTAAAGTAATTTTCAATTACATGAAGTTTGCTTACTGGAACATTAAGATCACATGGTCACAGAACTGAACGATTTTTCTAGCAAAAATATGTTCTAGCGCTAACACTAACATCACCAAAGAAATCAATTAAGAGTATAATTTTCTGAATGCTATCATAACATTAAAATTATCTGCTGACAGTCTTAGGATGAATAAATTCAACATTTTTACTAGACCAATATTTAATCCTCAAAAAATTAAAATGATATAATTCTCTTGGAAACAAAATGGTGATTTAGCAAGAAAACAAAGGTATAAAAGCAAACTTGCGAGAAGGGCATACAAATTCTTTCCCAGGGATATTTTACAGTTAAAGTAACAATTTCTATTTCATCCTCTCCCACTATAATTAACAGCGCCTTTCCCAAATGACATTCCAAATAATGTCGGTAGCAAAAAGAACGGTAAGTTGTATGAATACTAGTGGTGGTCATCAGCCAGAAGTGTTTCAGTAGATTAAAAAAAGTACCTGATGTAAATCTTGTTGAATCATGTATTTTACCTAAATTGATGCACAAATGTACATTAGCATTTAGCTTAGCAGTAATATTGTTTACTTTTTGTTTTCTTCAAAGAGTATTTTCAAACGAAACTTTTATGCTTATCATTAAATACATAATCTGTTCCTTAATAACATTATGGAATATGTTTGTCCAGTTTTGTACATCACTGTTTCAAATTCTACTAATGATCACTCAATTTTTCATAAGTTAAAAGTAACTGTTCTCATAAGCTGACTATTGAATACACACCCTGAGGATTTGAAACATAAGTCAAAACATGAATTTGCTGAACCTTGGAGCAACTAAACATGCCAACAAACAGATCTTTTCTTTTATTCTACAGTAGAAGCATTCATATAACAAAGTAAATATAAAATTATAACAGTTGAACTTCAAGGAAAATTAACTAGAATGTGATCAGTTACAACATGAATAAATATTTCAAATGATTCTGTAATTAAAATACAAAAATACACATTCCTTCACTGCAAAAAATGCTGTGTAGTGTAAACAAATTAGGTAACTTACTACTGTTAGTTGACATTCCAAATTGACCACAAAGTTGATGAAATTTAGGTACAAATCTGCCATATTCATATCAAACAGGAGCAAAACCCAAGGATGCTCTTGAAATCTTTGAAGTAAAGTACCTCATTCACTAATTTTGAAACTAGCAAAACATGCTTAAAATCATCATAGCTAATTTCACTAAACCTCAATAAAAAATTCAACTTCTCAAGAAGTATAGTCAGTCAAGTCTGAGGCTGTTTAGAACAACTACAGTCATTGAAATTGATGTCTCTACAAGTTACAGCATCATAGTTCTGAGCTTACAAATAAATGAATAATTTTAGCAGAGCTATCTTTGAACAAGAAGTGAAGTTCAGAATCCATATTGAAAATGTACAACGCAAAATAGAAAATCACAACTACATTAATATCAGCAAATCTTGTGGTCATTCCTCTTACTAATATATTTTTAAGTACAAAGTTGAATGATAGAGGAAGACTGGCCAGCCAGTTTTGCCTCCACTGATTAAAATTTCCCCTCAATTCAATTTACTTTATTGGGCTGGGGCTACCGAATATCTTAATTTTATATTGACTATTTCTTTTACAATGATAATTAAGCGAGACACACAATCGTTTCTTCTTCTTTTTTTTCCCCTTCTAGATAATTTCCATTAAATTAAAGATAAATTTCTTATAACACAAACATGATATCTATTCCAACATTGCAAACATTAAAATAACAGATATCAACAGCCTTTCAATGAGTTTTTCATTTATTCTGATGGCTTTTTTTTTTTTGGCCCCATGTTGTAAAATATTCACATGTGCATCAAGGAACTGGATGGGGCATTCACTTCACCAATAAGGTATTCTGATTTTCCATATACTGACTTGGAAAATAACTTAGTTTTGATCCCTCTCTCTAAAATATAACAGGCAAATATTGATATTACAATTTTGGTAACTTGTCACCACTTTTTGCGCAGTTTAGATGGATCAAGCAAACTTTAAAAACAGGGATACAAATTTCATCTAAAAATATTTCCCTGGTAATAAACATAATTTGTTCTTGAAGGGAAATGCACATCCCATGGCCCCCCATAGAAGTGGAATCAAATTTCATCATTTTCATAATCTTGAAATTTAAAATTAAATCTCAATGCGAAAAATTAGGCCTTCTCCTTTTCACTGAATCTTGCCTTCAAAAATGTAAAATGTCACAGAGCTGTGAAATAGCACATTCACATCACAAATGAGTATAAATAACCACGCAAATTGTAGTTTCAATGATGAATAGGCCTGACCTTTCAATTCCTTCTAAATTAATCTAGGTGATATATAATGGATTTAATGATTGCAGTTTTCAGTCAGCCATTTCTAAAATGTTATCATTTCATTTAAAAAATAAACACATAAATAAGTCTTTAAAATGTACACAATATATTTAAAAAAGAACTCATTAAACACTATAACACAACAAAATGTAGTACACCTTGACATTCAAATTGATATTCAATATGTATAAAAGTATAGTTGTATATGTTAATCATAATGCAAAAGCAAACACTTTCATTCATTTAGATATAGAATTTAAAATAAATATAATACAAATAATTTACAATTTGAGATTCAATGATATAAATCAATTTGGGAAGGTAAAACAATACTGACTGAAGAGGATGATATCGATAATTTGCAGTTTGACACACATATATAGTTAAAAAAACAATATTAAAACCAAATACGATTAAAATTCATATAAAAATTGCAGACCTATATATTTGATTTGTACTTCTCGCAATAATAAAATATAAATTAATATTTTAATTTCATTTCTTTTTGAATGCTTTGGTATCTTCTTTACTTTGCTGCACTATATCCAAACGCACATCACTCGGTAAACTTACGAGTGCCAATAAGCGTCAGTGGCTGCAGATCTACACTTTTAGAGTTACGAAGCTTCAAGTCGCTGGGGGACCTTCCCTATAATGCCCATAAACGGTCTGTCAACTTTCACACACATCTTCACAACACTTATTGCGCTTCCAGATCCTCTCCTTGAAGTCCTTGAACATCCTTTGTGGTGTAAAAAAGTTCATCTAAAACACGCTACGTCAGCAACAGAAGACAGAATAATCCCCATCTAGTACAAACCGTAGAGAACGAGAGATTTATTTTTATTTTATTCCCTAAACTTTAGCAGACGACAAAAGTCATTAAAACATTCTGTCAGACGAAACTACTCCACGTCGAGTTTTTTCTTCATAAAAAATATCAAGTGACTGACTGGGAACTAGGATGTTGCACTATCGTCGGATGTAGAAGAAAGACAATACTAGCAGGGGTGGGGGAGGTAGGGAGGAAGCATTCACGACCAGACGTCCTCGCCGAGGATGTGTCCGATGCCGTGGCTCTGGCGGCCGCTGTCGGGGCCGGGGGTGGCGCTCTGGGCCCACGCGTGCAGCTCGCGCGGGGGCGGCGGCTGCTGCGGCGGCGGGGGCGGCGGCGCCTGCTGCGGCGGGGGCGGCGGCTGCTGCTGCTGCTGGGGCGGCGGCGGCGGGGCCAGGTGGTGGTGGCCGTCGTGCGCGTACGTGCCGTGGCCCGGCGGGCTGCCGGGGCTGCCGTGGCTGCCCTGGCTGCTGTGGCTGCCGTGGCTCACGTGGCTGCCGTGGCTCACGTGGCCCACGTGCGGGGGCGGGGCCGCGTGGCCCACGTGCGCGCCGGGGAGCACGCCGTGGGCGGCGGCGGCGGCGGCCGCGGGGGCGTGGTGGGTCGCGGAGGGGGCGTGGTGCGCGCCGCCGCCCCCGCCTCCGCCCCCGCCGCCGCCGCCGTGCTCGCTCTCCCCGCGGGGCGGCCGGTCGTGCACGCGCTTGCGCCGCATGTGCAGGCGGAGGTGGTCGGCGCGCGCGAACGCCCGCCCGCACACGCCGCACTCGTACGGCTTCTCGCCCGAGTGGATGCGCTCGTGGGCGCGCAGGTGGTCGGACCGCGCGAACGCCGCGCCGCAGGTGCGGCACGCGTGCGGCCGCTCGCCTGAGTGCGTGAGAGCGTGCTGCGTGAGCGCGCTCTTCTGCGCGAAGGCGCGCCCGCACTCCTCGCACGCGTGCGGTCGCTCACCGGAGTGCGTGAGCTGGTGCACGCGCAGGTGGGAGGCGCGCGCGAACGCCGCGCCGCACGTGTCGCAGCCGTGCCGGCGCTCGCCCGAGTGCGTCTGCGCGTGCTGCGTGAGCGCCGCCTTCTGCTTGAACGCCATGCCGCACAGCGTGCACTTGTGCGGGCGGTCGCCTGCTCGACACCCAAAGCGGCCCCGTGGAACAGCACCCGACATGGAACACAGGAACGGCCACGCTCAGTTGCGGCCACGCGCAACGCCTTGGCGAAAGGAAGGGACTCACTGCACTGCACAGCGCCTGGGATTCCAGGTATCGGCACAGAAGTTGCGATTAAAGTGGGATTTTTTATCTCCTCATACACCAATAACATTAAACATGTAAACATTATACATCTAAATAGTTCTCAAATGTAGCGATCCTTCCATCCATAATTCTAAATCATTTTCAAGCAATATCGCATTTTTATTGGAATTTTCACGGTGAGTGGAGGCAACTGCCATATGAATGGAATCCCATTGACAGGGAATGTACTCCATTTTTGAAAGCACGCCTCCATACATTACATGGATGCCCACACAAATGTGATAATTAATAATGTTGATTGAAAAAGATCCAGGGTAGTGGATGGAATTGTTGCAACATTTGTAAACTAATTAGAGATATATCTTTGATCCCGGTGAATAAGCTGATAAGTCATGAACACTTAATTTTACAGGAGAGCAAAAAACAATGCTTAAATGAACTAAATCAGTTATTAAAGATATTCAAACGAATAATGAATGAAATGAAAAATTAAATGAACTAAATCAGTTATCAATGATATTCAAATCAATTAATGATATTCAAACCTTAAATTTTTTTGCCAGCTAACACAATATATTGCCTAGAAATATTTGTTAAGGTGCATCTATTTTAACATCAAAGATGAATCAAAACTGTATTGAATTAATTATAACACAATGATAATTATATGGAATTTTATTAATCCAGTTCTTAAAATGGACAGTATCTTTTTAGTGAAACAATATTGAAAAGTTAATTTATTTGACTATGATTTCAAATGTCATAAATGGTTTAGTAATGGGTCTTGGTTTTGTAATACTTATATAAAAAATAAAATAAAATAAATAATAATAATAATAATAATAATAATAATAATAATAATAATATTATTATTATTATTATTATAAATAGAGTTATGACATAACTTAAGTGTAATTCGTTTTTTTCAAATTTAAGTTTTAAAGTACATTGTTATGTATTGCACAATTCCAGTGGCCTAGCTCAGTTCTCGGAGGCACAGGTACATTAGGACGCTTCATATTGCAACTGCCAAACATTAAACCTGGAGTTTTGAATTTAATGTATACAAATAAGCAATATATAAATCAGATTTAACCGGAGAAGAAATCCTTTTCCATCACTATCTGCCATGGATTCCCATCCCTGAGACCCTATTCTGAAAATTAATTCGTCAAATTTTGGAACTTACACAATGCAATGTAGAACAGGCAATAATGCTATTTCATTAAAAAAAACAATCAATGAAATTAGTTCATGTAATTGTTCTGTCCTGTTGCCATTTTGACACCGCAAAGTTTACTAAAGAAAGTTTTGCTGATTTGCTCCAGTCAGGCATTATGTATCGGTCCAGTCACTCAGCTTTTTTCAAAATAATTCTTGCACATGCCACTGAAGCGATAATAAGGGGTAATCTTAATTAAATATACGATGGCATGTAATTTGGTACGGATTTTTTTTACCATGGAATATCTTCAAAATAATTTTCTACAGGAACCTCTCATTGAGGGTTGCTGGGAGACCACATTCAGAGCCCTTGACCTTGGGGTACAGGGTGTGGAGCACCGAGCACATCAGTCTAGTCCCCCTGCAACTTGCAATCACCCCTGCAAGTTTTGAATCATGTGACTACAATATATGCATGATCACAATTATTAAAATGAGCCTACAAGGCCAGATGAGGGCCAGATAAGGACCAGAATTTGGAAGTGGTGAAATAAAGGGACCACAAATTTCCTGAAACAAATTACCATCTCCTTTCCCAGATTTTTTTTCCGCTCTCTCTCCACGGATAAGATTTCTAGGATATTTCACATTATCTTTTAAAAAAATATTAAAGTAAGCTTGAAACTAATTTGTCAGCTCTCTGATTTCATCATCATAAAGTAAAAATAAAAAAACTCAACACATAGAAATTGCACAAAATATAACTGTAGTTTTTTTAAAAAAATTTTTAAAGGAATAATGTCTACTTTTATAACCATTTAAAAATTTTCCCTGACTTCTGCAAAATCAACAAAAGCTCTAATTTTTCCCCGACTTTGCCAGAGCACTAACATTCCAGATTTGTTCCGATTTTCTATGCTAACCAGAAAGTGGCCACCCTGTTAATATTCTAAAATACAATTCCAGATGAATTTAAAGACAAACTGTGGTCACAAAAGTTTCTATTTAATAATTAGATCTGATTTTCTGAGAAAAAATAAAAACAACACTCACTGGTAAAAGAGGTACAAAAATAAAATTATAATAACCCTTTCCCTATTCTGGGAATACTTCACCAGGGGAAATTTCAAATAACAACAATTCTAATTTACTTTCTGTTTTTAACAAATTGTGGGTTCAACACAACACATCATAAGCCAATTGCCACAGAACACCTCAAACCATGTAAGATGTCATCCCCCCCCCCCAAGTAAATGTCATAAAATGGATCTAAAAAAGTATCTAAAATGAAAACTTCAAAAAATGGCTTTCTCTAAATTAAATCATATTAAGCAAAATACTATAATTATTACCATGAATAGATTATATTAATAAAATAAGTTACACTTTTGGAATCTAAAGAGAGCTTACACTTCAACCAGGAGAAATGATTTGTAAGAAAGGGAATTGTCATAAAAATTTATGTGTGGGGTTGGTATGAAATTCTTCATTGTTTCTTAGCTACTGACTTCTCTGATAAGTCACTGTTACTGACCTTTTTAATGTTTATTTAAAATAAAATATTAGTGTAATGTTGAGAAAGAAAAAAGGTATTTCTGAGCAAAAAATTTTAAGAAATAATGAACAGTCCTTCCTTACAGTTGGGTTAACAGTCCCAACTTGTAAATAAAAAGAAAAATGTCAGTCTCTTTCTTTCATTGGACACAATAGATGCACCTGAATAGCAACAAAAGTCTGCTTGGTTTCACAAGTAAAAAACAACAACAACAAAACAACTTTACATTAACAAAATAAAATTGAAACAAAGAACACATCCCTACTATACCACAGTAATTTCTCCAAATACTGTAAATTGCATAACAAAACATATCAATAATTTAAAAATAAAATATTTGTTTTGCAAAGTTTAAAATTACTAAAAGTATATTCATAAATTCAACCAGTCATTTGTATTTTAAAATTACATGCACAAACAATCTGAAAAGAAATTGTTAAAATAAATTAGAATTGGAAAGAAAATTATTTTGAGTAAATGCAACACGCAAACAATGAAAAATGAAATAACATGAAGTTGAATTTTATATATTTACAAGAATATTAAAACAAATATTTCAAGAAAAAAAGAAAAGAAAGAAAGGAAAAAGAAAGGACACAAATGTTAAATTAATTCAAAAATGGCTAATTCATGAAAATAATTAAGATGATGCGATGAAGTTTTCCAGAAAAACTTCCTCATAACAATAAGCCTAAATTGATTGTAAATATTAAAAATATGAAACTGCACGTAGAAACAAAAAAACTTCCCTACAAGTGCACCAAATCTTGCTCAGCTAGAGCTTTCTACATTAGGTCAGAGAGTGCTAAAAGTTTCAAATGCTGCAGTTTGTACAACTTTTCATCTAACAAAACAACTAGGATAACATTCAGATCGTATAAATCTTATAGCTCGGAGCAAGTAAAGAATTGTAATTGCAATTACTGATATAGAAACATAAACATCAGAAACAAATTCAGAGTTTTTCAGTAATTTTATGTCACGATGTAAGATTTTTCCAAACCACAGTTGTTTTATTAGTTGAAACAATAGCTTGAGCCCACTCACAAGCTGGTATTTCAACTTTCTCAAAGAGACATTATTAGGCATTAGATATTTTTGATTTCCATGGAAAAGCAGCAAAGGTAAATTTTAAAAAAATCGTGATATTAGTCACTCTTTTATTAAAGCAAACATTTCTAAATTCACAGAAAAAAAAAAAAAAAAAAAAAAAAAAACTTTCTACTCATAAAAATAACATATAATCAAGACAATTAAAATAAAATTTCTGAAGAAGTTGGAATAATTTCTAATGACAAAATAAAATTGAAGGTTGATACTGCTTGAGGCGGCAAAGCAATATAGTGACCGTTTTCCTTGTCAACTGCGGTATCATTAATTTCAATAAACAAATCAAAAATTAAATGATAATTAAAATACACAAGCACCAAAGCTTTAATTGAACTTGATAAACTTTGCAACAAGCAATCATTTAGTTTGGTAAAGCGATGGAAGAGTTATAGAGAACTAATTAAAGGTAAAAGAAATATTTTAAAGAATATTTAAAAATGTATGATAGTTAAAAGAAGTTCAACAGACGAATCATCCAAAAAGAACAAAATTTTTAATTTGTTCTCAATTTGGAGATACACGAGGATGACATGGGGTTAATTAAAAAATGCATTTGTATGGAGAAACTAACTTTAAAGATTGTTGAGGCTTCCAAATGGTAATTTCTTTGCTAGCAAATATTAACTGTACAAAGTTCACAATTTCAATTTTATTTCTAAACCTAAGAATGAAGAATTAATTATTCCCAAGTTGCGTAGAGCATCAAGATCTCTCTGGTAGAACAATATCATAATGTAGGAACAAATACGTCTGTATGTCAGTGCTCATGGACCAACATCTAACTGGCAGTGCAGTGTACTATACAGAGAAAATGCTTTCCACACAATACGCTTAAAAGATACTTGCATCAATGAGAATGAGCACATGTGAGCAATGAGTGGTAAGTTGTCTCAAGTTCGTATTAAGAAAAAGTCTACTGAAGAACAAATCATGATTCCTTGTTGGAAAAACAAAAACAAAACACTTGATGTATCTTCCTCATTTGCACAAATCTACAAAGAATAGATGTCTGTACATCAGGAAGTAATTATAGAAAAAAGACAAAAAAAGCTTATGTATGTTAGTATGAGAATGAAAGATGTGCAAAGAATGGAAAAAAACAAGTTGAAATGCAAGTAAATGGTTGTATATTCACGTTACCACAAGTGTGTAAGTGCATATAAAAACGTACATAGGTGACCACGAATGTGACTCTGCATATGAGGAGTGTATAAATCGATGATAAACACGTCAATGTTTCCCAGCATTCAAGCTCGAAAGAAATTATTTTCTCATTCAGGGCTGATAATCCACAAGGGTCTGTATAATGTTGGACAGTAAATGCCCACAATACTAATCACTGTTAAGGGCAGATTCTGCCCATGAGGAAATATATTGAGATTTCCATAACAATAAAGCTAACAAAAAAATACTTGGGATATACAGTATAATCAACAAAAGTGGCCCTACTTAAAATTTGCACCCAAGTTCTTTATACCACAACAATGCCTCCACATACACAGCTGCTGTTGTACTATGTAAAGTTCCATCATAAAACAACAGGATAACCATTCCTGAGTATTTAAAGAAAGCCTGCGTTCACATGGAAGCACTGAGACAGAAATTAAGAAATTGGCAATGATTTAAAATAGGATCACTCTTTTTGGGATATCCGCTATGTTATATCATACATATCATAATGGTTAGTTCCAGTTCATTACTCTGAAAAATACACTTTTTGCCAAAATCTCGCTGCTAGACCAGTCAAAAACCATTCAATTGGCGGGCAAATACTCGAGTCCTCCACTCCGTTTGCAAATCAGGCATGACCTGTCAGAACCTGCCCAAAGGAGCTCTTTCGAACTTGAACGCTACGCACGTGTTACACTCTTACGAATACCCGCGCACGCACATGCTCGCTCGCGTGACAAAAACCAGATTTCGGCATCCAATTCACACACGAAGGCAATTTCGAAGCAAAATTTCAAATGGCGTAAGGCGTGCGAAAGTAATTTAGTATTGCTGATTTATCCCGAAATTTAAAAAAAATAAATTTTTATGAATCGTTTTTAATCGGTAACATTTATTGCGTTCTGTGGGCCTCGCTCGTGATACTTTGCAAGGGCGCGCCAGAAGGGTCCGGAGCCCGTCCCGCGCCCGCTCACCCCCGCCTGCCCGCACCGCCCCCCAGACTCTGACCTTGAGCTTGTCCTTGTCCCCGACTGTGCCCCTGTCCCGACGCGTGGTGGTGATGCTGCTGGCGACTGGGAGGCGGCGGTGGCGCCTGTTGCTGCTGCTGCTGCTGCTGTTGCTGTTGCTGCGGCTGCTGCTGTTGTTGTTGCTGTTGGGGCGGAGGCGACTGCTGCGGCAGCGCTGTCGTCTGAGTCTGCGTCGACTGAGTCTGCTGGTGATGGTGTTGCTGCTGGTGGTGATGGTTGCCGTGGCCGCCGTAGCTGCCGTGCCCGCCCCCGCCGTGGCCGCCGCCGCCGCCGCCGTGCCCGCCGCCGCCGCCGTGCCCACCGCCGTGCCCACCGTGCCCGCCGTGGCCGCCGTGCCCCACCCCGCCCTGGTCCTCGGCCCGCAGCCGGTCGTGCACGCGCTTGCGGCTCATGTGCAGGCGGAGGTGCGCGGAGCGGGCGAACGCCGCGCCGCACACGCCGCACACGTAGCGGCGCTCCTTGGTGTGCGTGAGCATGTGCATGCTGCGCTGGCTGGACTGCGCGAACGCCCGGCCGCACACGCCGCACTCGTATGGCTTCTCACCGGAGTGGGTGCGCTGGTGGGCGCGCAGGTGGTCGGGGCGGGCGAAGGCGGCGCCGCAGGTGAGGCACGCGTGGGGCCGCACGCCTGAGTGCGTGAGAGCGTGCTGCGTGAGGGCGCTCTTCTGCGCGAAGGCGCGCCCGCACTCGGCGCATGCGTGCGGCCGCTCACCCGAGTGCGTGAGCTGGTGCGTGCGCAGGTAGGAGGCGCGCGCGAACGCCGCGCCGCACGTGCCGCAGCCGTGCCGGCGCACGCCAGAGTGCGTCTGCGCGTGCTGCGTGAGCGCCGCCTTCTGCTTGAACGCCGCGCCGCACAGCGTGCACTTGTGGGGTCGCTCGCCTGCACCGCCGGAACCGCGTCGCCGACGAAGGATCAGGCCCACATGGAACAGCCAAGCACACCAACACACACGCTCAGTTGCCAGCCAGGTGGTGGGGAGTGGGGGGCTGCCGACACTTTGCGGGAAGGCGCGGGTAGGGCGGGGCGGGGCGGGGCGGGACAGGAAGCGAGAAGGCGGCAATCACAACTAACAAAGCACGCATTCTAGAACGTGCATAAACGAGTTTCGCGATTTTGCGATAAACGGAAGCGACTCTAGAACGTACTTCGCGACAGCACTCGAAATATTCGACTCTTTTCCGGTATTGCAGCGAACCACCACAAATAAATAAGCAATTGATGGGATACATTACTATAAGCGAAGCCTCTTAATATGGTTTTTCAAGCAGCAATATTAAATGAATCAATAAGAGATAATGTTTGCAATTAATATGCACGTTCTAGGCATGAACATAGATGGCCAAAATCTAATATTTTGCAGTTGCAAATTCTTCACATAATATCCACAAACTTTTTTAAATTATATCTATGGTAGTAAAATAATGACAGGATAATTATCATTACTATAAAAACGATAATTACCATTGTTCATAATCAATTGAATTTGATATTCAATACAACAAAACAGAAATTAATGAAAAACTATTCCCACAACCAACTACTTAAATACCAAGACAATATTAAATATTATTAGCTTTCTTTAATTCTAGTTTTAAAGAAGCAAGAAAGTGCAAATAAAGCAATTCTACATAGAAACCAACAAAACATTTCACCTGAAGATTTCCGTTATTATTGTATGACTTCACAACTATAAACACATACGAAACTATAGGAGGAATATCAACCAAATAGATAAAATAATCAGTGAGATGGATCTGAGGAGCTCTTTAAATGAAAGAACATACATGAAACTCAAAAACTGAAACCAAAATTCAGAGAAATGTTTGACGAATCATCAAAATGAGAATCCTGAATTTGGAACTTAGTAGTTAGTATGATTGCAAAGGAGGAGTACAAAAAAACATTAAGAAAAGTGAAGATAATCTTATTACATGCAGCATTCAAATAGGATAAATCTTCTCCAGAAAAAGTAAAAACCAAAATGAGCAAGAAATGAAAAACATCAGTACATGCATGATAATGGATTTCGTCAATTAGAGCAGATTACATTGAGATCACAAAGTAGGATTGCCAGTTGGGGAACATAAAAACTAGAAATGATGAAAATAAAACCAAAAAATGGAATTAATTTAAATCACTGGAACATAATCGAAAGAAACTTTCAAAATACTTTGGAAACTTGAATTGGTCAACATAGCATCAAGAATTAAGATTAGTGAAAAAAAACCTCACATTTTATGGAAATACAAAATTTAATGTCATGAAAAAAGTTAAATTATTGAATTTTGGTGTGTACGAAATGTTTACAATTGAAGTTGCAGGGATGCTTATTATGGCATGAATGTTGTATGAAGCACCAAGAAGCATCATTTAAGTTACTAAATGTATCATTATTTCTACTCGTTCAGATAATGTTTTATAAAACAACACCGTATTTTATTTCTAATATCAACAGAATTATAACTGCACTATCTGGAGTGAAACTTCCTAATAAATCAGCTCCAAATAAAACAATTGTACTCATACAGGTGACAGAATTAAGAGTGTAAAATGTTTCAATGAAATCCATATTAAAAAATAATATAAAAATATTAAAATTGAAGAAATTAAATTTATACAATGTGAGGTGCACATGATAAAAGGAAAGAAATAAAATACTTTAGACCTCAAGACAAAAATGTCAATGAATATAATTGAACAACTCCACAAAATTACATAGTTGGGTCTAATAGTGGCATCATGAAGTAACTTTTACCCTTACTTCTTTCCATAAGGTAATAGGTGAAATGTGTGAAAATTTAGGAAAACAAAATACGCAAAGGAATGCTGATGCCCAAATATAATTTAATCTTACTTCTGAGACAGGATGAAAAATGACACTCTTATTATTTAATGGCAGTACAGAAAAGAAAGTCCTGTTGCACAAAAGAAAACAATTCCACGAATGGTACAACAGAGAGTCAGCAGAAATACAGCAAGAAAAAGATTGTCATGCTTCAAATCAGCCTCAATAAATAAATTAGAAATACATCTGAAATACCATACACCAGAAATGACAAAAAAATAAAAGAACTTTTAAAAAATCCCCACATAAAGATTGAAACATACAACAAAGTTTGAAGGCATGAAAAGATGCAAAAATGTTTCATACTGTTGATCATGCAATTATTAATGATATTGAAAAAAGTTTTTTTTATTTCTATGAACAGACTAATTGATGAATAATAACACAAAGCTTTGCATATAACACTTTAAAATAAGTTTTATAAACCAAAAATTAATTTCATTTTTCCATATTTAAACGAAAGTAGTCATTTGATACAACCGCAAATTGGCCATTCTATGTTCTTAAGATCATCTCATGCATCTATGAGTAGAGGTTGTGAATTCAACTTCTTTCTCCAAAATTTTGGATTTTGTAAACTAAATGAAAATGAAATTATGATATTTTTTAGTTTTCCAAATCACTATGTAAATAAATGTTCATCATACTCATTTTTCAGAATTAATTTTTAAATTTCATTTTCTTATTTATTTTATATGAAATCAAAAATGTAATAGGAAAATTTAATTTCATGGTAATGTCGAGTAAATTTTCACTTAAATCATAATTTATAATCCACAAAGAAACATTACCCATTGATATACTTTAATAAAATAAAACGAATATTACTAAAAATCAAATGTAGAAAGTTATTTAGTTTATGAAGACAATTTGAAGAGAAAAAAATAAATAATTTAAAAAATGTTGAGATTATCACACTGAAAATTTAAATTTGTTTGAATTTACAAAACCAAAATATTTCTCATTTTATTTCATATTCTGTCTTTGTGATTCACAAAGCAATAAAAACTAAAAAATGAGGACATTCAATAACTTCTGGAAAGTTCTCTCAAAAACCATTCAAGAAACACTCAGCTATTGCTAAGAGAATAATTAAGAAAAAATGTAACAATTTCACAAGAATTTGGAAATGAGAATTCTCAACCTCTATCAACATACACCTAAACCCTGGAGGCAGTGTGCACCATCTCCAAAGGACATACAGGCAATTAAGTTCATTTCTTCAAGGTGCAAATTGTTTTAAAATCAAAACATATAATCACATTTCACAGTCGCAGCTCTACAGAGTTTTATCTCTTAAAAGAGGAAAGAATCATGCAAATAGATATCAAAGTATGATGATAAATTCTGTCACACAATGGAGATTGTGCAAGTTGCTTCTGGGGTAAAGATTTACAGCCTCGGGCACATGCGTCATAGCATTGTGCATGTGGAAGAATACAAGATGCATGGAGATCACCTCTTGCCCATAGAACGCTCACGAATAAGATATAATCAGTTTCTCGCATTTGATTGAGTGAATTCATGAACATTCAGCTCCCAAGAAGTATTCGCTTCATCAAGAACAAACATATACTGCATAGAAGGCGCACTATATTTATTCTTAGGCAAAACATGAACACTGAGGAATTATTTTGCATTCACAAGGACAAAATACCAAGTTCACTTTAGTTTTTTACCACACACACAAGTGTGCTGAATGAACAATTCTGTTCACTTATCAGTTTTCACGCATACACAGTATGGAGGTGTACATCATGCATAGAGATCACTTCACACACACAATGCACAGGAAGAATTTGCGTCGGTGTGCTTGAGCAAACGTCTTGCCCAAGGTAGGTGTCTTTACTTCTTATAAAAAGTATATGTCCACTGAATAACACATCACAAAAATGATTTACCATTACTTCTTTTCACAAAGCTAAGGACACAAAAAGTGTCTCTTATTTACAAACTATTTGGAATAAAATCATTCGTGTAATATACAAGAAAATTTCATTAATATTTTTTTTTTTTTCAATTTATTGAAATGTATCTGCCAGTGTATGTAGGTCCTTAGATCTCCATGACCATCTGATCTTCAACATGTGTGAATACTCGGGTGTTATGTACTGTCAGTAGATGGGTTCGTCTGAGCGTTGAACAATACACGCTCGGGTCGTGCTGTCCGCGACTATGAATCACGACCCCGTACGGTGTCCTCAGCACGAGACTCCGTCGAGCTAACGCCAGTAAGAAGTCTCGCGAGTGTCGTGTCCCCCCGGTCTGCGTTCACCCGTTCGTCCGGTCGTGCGAGCGGACGTTGTGCCCGAGGCCGTAGCTGAAGCCAAAGCCGTGCAGGGACCCGAGGCCTTGCTTCCCACCCAGCGCCCGTCCCAGATTCTGACCTTCAGCGAGTCTTCGTCCGCCACGACTCTGAGTCTGAACCGTCTGGTGCGGCTGCTGCTGCTGCTGCTGGGATTGCTGTTGCTGCTGTTGGGGTTGTTGAGATTGCTGCTGTTGCTGTTGTTGCTGCTGCTGCTGCTGCTGTTGTTGCTGTTGCTGTTGTTGCTGATGCTGCTGGCGAGTGGCTGGAGGGTGATAGTGGTGACGCTGGTAGCCTCCGCGCCCACGCCCGCGGTAACCTCCTCGCCCGCGTCCTCTGCCTCTCCCTCCACCTACTCCCCCTCCTCCTCCTCCTCCACCGCCGCCTCCACCTCCTCCACCGCCGCCGCCTCCCTGTCCCTCGAGCAGCCGGTCGTGCACGCGCTTGCGGCTCATGTGCAGGCGGAGGTGCGCGGAGCGGGCGAACGCCGCGCCGCACACGCCGCACACGTAGCGGCGCTCCTGGGTGTGCGTGAGCATGTGCGTGCTGCGCTGGCTGGACTGCGCGAACGCCCGGCCGCACACGCCGCACTCGTACGGCTTCTCGCCCGAGTGCGTGCGCTCGTGCACGCGCAGGTGGGCCGGGCGGGCGAAGGCGGCGCCGCAGGTGCGGCACGCGTGGGGCCGCACGCCTGCGTGCGTGAGAGCGTGCTGCGTGAGCGCGCTCTTCTGCGTGAAGGCGCGCCCGCACTCGGCGCACGCGTGCGGCCGCTCGCCCGAGTGCGTGCGCTCGTGCGTGCGCAGGTAGGCGGCGCGCGTGAACGCCGCGCCGCACGTGAGGCAGCCGTAGCGGCGCACGCCCGAGTGCGACTGCGCGTGCGCGGTCAGCGCGCCCTTCTGCACGAACGCCGCGCCGCACAGCGTGCACTTGTGCGGCCGCTCGCCTGCACCGGCGCGTCGCGGGGGGCGTCAAGGAGCGTCGGGGTCGCGCCAACGCGCCGCGCAGCGCCGCGCAGCACGCACGCAACATGGAACAACGCCGCGCAAGTGGGGGCAGGGGGCCGGGGGTGGCGCGGGGGGCGGGGCGGGGCGGGGCGGGGCGGGGCGGGAGCGGGCGCACAGTGCACTCGAGAGATATATACATACACATACACACAAGCCTCCTGCTGCTGCGCTCTCGACAAAGTACCATCAAGCTCGGCCGCACATTGAACAAGCGCTAGGGCATGCACGTACGACAGTGACTACACGAGCTGCGGGCTGCACCTGCCGCGGGGTGGTCAAAGTCGCTGTCGTGACGGTTATTACATACGCCAGATGTTCAGAGACCCCAATCGCCTTCAGGACACGAGATCTTTCTTTGGTACCGACAGCTAGCGATGCCATCTAGCTGAGAGTTTTGTGAAGAGACTTTCATCAGATATTTTTATCATAAATAACAGTCTATCAAGCGCTTATATTTAGTTTAAGTCCGAAATACTGACACTAACTCACAACCGAAAAAATTGTCTTCGGTCGAGCACGTGAAAATCTACTTTCGACCTGTAATATAGCCAGCAGTAGCTGTAATAACTCGTATCCGATTGGCTCAGCACACTCCGTCACCAAGGAAACACAGACGCCTCGTCGCCCAACTGTCAATTTCAATTAATCTCCCTAAGTCTCAAGTTATCCATCTCCAGGCACGCGGCGAGCAAACTGAATTATTAATCGATTATTGTTACCGGGTTTGATAACTGTTATGGTCACAGTCCAGTAAGAGCAGTGCATTTCATATCACAAGAAGTGGCGGATCACAAGAAGTTCTTCCCATGTTGGAATGTGAGGCCCGGCGCCGACCTACATGTGGGCTTTCGGGGATTCCCCCAACAAGGCACCACCGGAGTCGGAACGAGCTCTAAGCTCCCGACATATGTTGTAATGTAATAGGGGTTAGTGTGTGTGTGTGTGTGTGTGTGTAAGAGAGGAAGAAACAAAAAGGGAAGGAAAGATCGCGCAGAGTCCGTGGCCAGTTTGTGAAAGAACAGCTCCAACATTCGCCTGGAATTGATCGGAGCGCTGCGCGTTGGCACGGCTCGTGGCGGCCCGGTAGCGTTGCATCAGTCCCGCAAACTTCGGCCAATCGGCTTACGAAGCAATATAACCTACAAGTTCCGTCAACATATACGCGTTCCTGACAATTCTCTCGCCTGGTGCTCTGGTAAGTCGTGTGACCTGCACTGAAGCAACTGGTTTGCGAGGATTTGTTTTCTTTGCCATAGAACCAGGGATTTAGCGTTGCCACTACTCGGAGGGGAAATGCTTGAGAAGCACCAGAGACCTGTCATCAACAAAACGAGTTCGAACAAATGTATCTCGGCCGATGTGGATTTGGGTGGCAAAAAGGTTCGGCTACGTCAGACAATGAAAGTGACCAGAAGACGTCTGTTTCTGTTAGAAAGTGTTAATATTTCAAGATTTCACCATTTTGGAGGTTACATGGTGTAGTGTGTGGTAGTTTATAGCAACAGTGCATCAGAGACCTACGTCTACGGCACAAATATTCACCAATCGCACGTATGGTCTTTCCCAGTCTACTGGCGACCGCATTGGCCATTAGTGGACCGGCTAGCTGTGGGGTTTTCAAATGTCTGGCGCATGCAATACCTCCAGCGGCTGACTATCCCCGAGTAAATCGGAGACAGAAGCCGGGACAACAGTTCTCACGGACACGCTATCAAACGCCGTGGCCACTAAATCTTTACGGTCATGCAAGTACAAGCGACAAATGTCAGCTGCAATACCTATGTCCACAAAACATAATGAGTGTTGTATATCCTCTCGATTTGTTAGAATGACAACGCCCTAAACTCCAGGTCTGTTTGGTAAAACAGATAACAACAATCGTGAACCTACACAAACTACCCAGAAGGTCGGGCGTAAAATGATCACAACGGGCGAATGAGAGAATCTATGAATTGTGACAACTGGTCCAACTCTGGGCAACAATGTCTGAGAGTGACACAGGTTACTTAACAGATTTATTTAAAAACCAGAGATGATTTATAATCCTGATAGCTAATTTGACTACATTCGACCATGTACAAAACAGCACACAAGTATCAATACCAATTTGAAAGTAAGTAATCAATTTAAAATTAAAAGGAAATGGTTTGAAATACATCATAATGCACTTAAAAACATTTACTACTATTGCGCTATATTTACAGTTATTTACCAATTACAGAAACGAATGTATTGATGATCCCCTGCAAGACCTAAGAACCTAATTTAAAAGTAGTAAATGTGTTTTCCCAAATAGTTGAAGCAATAACTTAAAATGTTTCAATCACCTTCAATTCAAATGATCCTGGGTCTCCAGATGTAATGGAGGGGGTGGATCCCTTCACACAAATTAGCATAGTAAATATGAATGCCAAAAGCAAATCTAAGTGTTGAAAAGCCAGACCAAGGAGCAATGTTTATGATACTGATAATATAATCAATATTACTTTTATTAACAATTTGGATATATTAATATAGGCCCTCATGCATTCTCTCGATCTTTGATATCACTGGACAAAATCATAACCACGATCAATTTCAAAATTAATTGACAGTGCATCAAAATTTTTCTCAGATTCTTGAATCTCAATTAGTATTGGCAGATCACAATTTCGCTGTAAATATTATTTACTTTGCAAAACCATGAAATAGCAATATCATGTATAATTATATCAAATAGAGATTCTCCTCATTATAATTTAACTACCAACTTTGGTTTCACATGTGTGATATTTGGTTTATTTGGTAGAAAGCTACTTTGATATTTTGATGCTGATTCACATCAAGGTGATGTTTTAAAGTTATGAAAATGATATTATCCTTCACAGTTAGCAATACGAATTCTGTTTTAGGGGAGACTACCAAATCACAATACACACTCATCATTTGAACTGAAAGACAGAAACCAATAAATTGGACATAAACACTTATGAAGATCTGATTTAATTACTAACTTTTAAATCTGATCAGTATTTCTTTTCTTGCCTTACTACACCACAAAACCAAACAATTAAAACTCAAAAAGTAAAAACTGAAGAAAATTGAAATATTTGATGAAATGAGTATGCAGCTTCACAAAATTATTGAAAACAACCAAATCTTTTTGTTTACTTAAAAGTTCACATTCAATTTTTGAGATTGAATCAAGTCACTTGAACAACATCATTGCATCAAGTAATCATGTACAGAAAAAAAGCAAAGAATTTAGCATTTATGATAGTAAGTATTGATGTCAAGAAAACACACCCAACTAAATTACTTCTATGAGTCAATAGAAAAGGGTTGAGTTATACTTTGGTAAGTCAAATTTAACTCAAGAAGGTACGTTTCATAGAAAAAATCAGCAGGAGAGTACAAAAATTGATTAAAAATCTGACTGCATATACGAGATAAATTATCGATTTCATTTTTGATTATTTGGATGCTCACGAAATATAGCAGGAGACACGACCAAATCTCAGTTACACTCAATATTAACGGCATGAAATAAGCTTAACAAAATAACATTGCTGTGAAGGAGATTATTTGAATTTAGGCTCAAGTTAATTTCAAACTGCAGCTTGCTTGACAACTCAAACTTCCCTAAAGGGAATACACATCTATCCATTTCAAAAATTCGATTTCTAACTATGAATTACAAGTTTTCCAGTTCTATAATATAATTTTCACTAAAATAAATTTGACATAAAAATCAATTTTCAAGTCAATTAATATAACTTACGTTCATAAGTATTCAGTTTACTACATACTGAATAAGTCTATTTTAAGCAGGGTTGACAGATGCTTCATACAAATATTCGCTGTTAGATGGCTGTAAATCCGCCCAATTAAAATAACTGTACTTAAAGGTGGTAGTTGTTTTTAGATAGTGACCCAATGAAGTGCTTGTTTATTTTTTTTTATTATTATTTTTATAGTATATTTTTTTTGTATGTGAACATTGTAAGTAATAATTTATGTAGAAACTTCTACTTTTTGTAATAAGTTATAACTTAATATTTAAACATTAGACTATTCTTATGGCGGCAGAAGATGGGAGGAATACTTTAAGGAATAAAATAATTATTTTCAAATGAGAGCATTTTAATTATTATATTGTCATATCACACTGAAATGTTTTTTGGATGATTGTAGCTACACTTATACGCAAGATTCATTGGTAGGGTCCACCTACAAGTAACCTGACAACTTCCACAGGATTTTCCTCCATTTAGACTTTCCTTGCTCCTCTTAAATATCCATGCTTAAAAAGATTACCGCAGAAATGCTTACATATTCATGCTTATTCCCTATGGCTTAACAGAAAATGCTGGCAGTGACACTGTACATCCAAAAGATGAAAACATTTCAAATGGTGTGTTCTAAAATTAACTGCAAGTACTGTCAATGTGACATATATACTCATGTTGTGCACGACAAAGACATTATGACTTTTAGAACACATCCTATACTAGAGGTCTAAAAACTAACATCACTCACTTCTCAAAATAAATTTGAACAAATTATTAATGAAAAATCAAGTATATAGTAAAAAACTAATAAATCAAACTCGCTGTAAACGTTGTTGTGGTTGTTTTTTGTTGTTTTTTTCATCGCAATCTGAAAACCCGCCCACAACCGAACAGGTTTTGATGAATTTCCGCCCATTGGGCAGTATTCCATGAAGTCAATTTTTGTCCCGCGGGAGAGAGCCGTTTTCCAGTCCAAAAAGCAGAATTTCGCCCAATCTGGCAACCCTGCTTTTAAGTGAATAAAGGATGAACTTTTAGATAACAAATGCATGTTATTTAATACAAACCATTTAAACGGAGATCCAAACTTTTATGTGACCAGTCTTAATAAAAATTTAGCCTGTACATCAAACTTGTACATCAGCAGACTGAATTGCTAATACCTAACTTTCTCTTATACAATAATTTGTGGTTTAAATTAATTTTTAAAACTTTTTTTCTTAGCTTTTCTTCATAACCTGTCAGCAACATACTGCCAGCAATGTTTTATATATCAATACTGCTACCAATGCTTTATTCTTATAAGTTCCAGCTAAATTCTTTACTAATTTCTCTAAAACAAGAATGCACAAAAACATTCAGCACAGCAAAATAGGTAAGTCAACATCGAACACCAACATCAGTTACCACCTACCTTGACTAGAGTCATCTGTATCAAAACTGGTATAGACGGTTCGAAAAATTCAAACATATATTGAAAACTTTAAAAGTGCATTAAATTAAGGAAGAATAAATGTTGAGAATTTGGCTATATTGGGTAATAAAACAAGAAGGTCAGAGCAGAAAAATTGAAATTATTAAATGAAAACTTGATGAACATTTGTCGAAAAAGTGGGAATATACAAGGTGTCCGCTACATCCGTGCAGATGTAATGAAAGAAGGAGCCAATGGAAATTCAAATTTTATACAATGGAAAGTATAGGTTCATATATATTAGAACACTAACTGTGTCCAGAAAAGATAAAATGCTCAGAAGTGCCCAGATAATAGATTGTGAAATTTCTTGAGCAAAATACTGACAAAATACCAACTACAAACAATTGAGGAAAAGGTGAATATAACCTCATTTTCTTTATAGATCACCATTTCTCCAAATAACCCTTTTACCAAATGACAGTACGATCTGTTAAGCAGTAACAAGTAATTGAAAAAGTTTATATCCATGTATCACAAAAGTTTTTAAACCAAAAAGATAAAATGAGTTAAGAAATTGTGTCAAAAGAATCAAACAATGGTAAAATTTCAACTGAAAGTAATAAGAGGGAAATAATGTCCACAGCGTACCTACACTGTTTGACTTGGTAACTCCAAGCAAAATTAATTTTTTTTTTTGCACTGAAGTGGGAAACTAATAATCACAAAATCCTCTTCAAGAACTCTTTGTTCACTTATACTCTGCAGAGAACAAATGGATAATTAATCTCGTGCAACTGAACACAAGATTGAATCTTCACATTCAAAAAATAATTTAAGTTCTTCTTAACCTGTTTCTTTCCTATCATTGCATACATGCACTGTAAATTTGACATTTCCTATTTCCCTTAGATAAATTTTAAAAAAACATTTGTTAATGTATTACTGTTCATAAATTTCTGTTTATGTTTAAATAAGACTGCTTTTTATTTACTTTGTAGTTATAAATTATCGTTTGCTATTTTACATTTAGAATGTTTTGCAACATGAGATTTTTTTATGCTTACAAAAAAGACCATTTAGGTCTTTTTGAGTAGTCTTACTTGTCATAAAGTGCAATAATGTAAAAAAAACACCCATTTTAATTGTCAGTAATACAAGTAGAATATGAAATCACACAGGTGTTGAGATACTGTAATTTTGGGCGTTCCCCAATAGGAAATTTGTTTTTCTTTCCATATCATGACATAATTTGCTTAAATATTAAATTTCTTCGGCTTCATTTGATAACAGAGGCTTATTTTTTTTATTTTCCAATATTAATGGACTGATCTCTCTTTAGAGAATATCAAATGAATGGTGTTGCAGTAATTGAAAGACGTTATAAAAATGAATGGAAATCATGCTTAAAATTTTGTTGAGGTACAGAGATCTACAATTTCACAAGAGCATGACTGGAAGAAAATTTGGTGTCACTGTAGGGGATGTTCTTAGGTGGCATCAAATGAAAGATTAAAAACACAAATTCAATACACAAAACTTTCAGGGGGTCCTAAAGTCAGAGAATGACCTAGTACCGGGAGACAACCAGAAAGAAAGAAAGAATGATACAATAGAAGACAGAAGGTACCGATTGTAAAGAACAGGAAAATAGTGATACACAGCCAAAAGATTTATCTTTCTCATCAATAAGACATTTTTCCAATCAATAAGACAATTTGTGATTTTTATTGAACCTGTAAATAGTAAGAATTAGTCTTCATTGAAAACAATTCTCAGAATGCCTCTTCAAAATTTGGGGTTTGTCTTAGAGTTGGATAAATATAATACAATGCCTGGAAAGTCTATCCTTTCTCAAAGGCAGAATAATGCCTCAAATTTTAAATGAACTTAGTGGAAGAACTTAGAAAGGGGAGGAAATGACCTGAACATTGGAACACAATCTCAAACATGAAATTCTAACATTGCAGTTAACTAAAAGCAATGCAGATTGCCTAAATTTTTCCATTCTTCTTTGACTTACGAAGAAATGGGTTAATGCTATACAGAAGCCCATAAAAATCCTTAATACACTACCCCAAAAATAATTACAATTAATTGATGAGATTACATCTAAATGGGTCTCAATAATTTTAAATTTATACACTTTTTGCAATTACTTCAACATCTGGAACTTGCAATGTACTTTGAAAAATCACCCCATAAACATTATTCTAAAATTTGAAATTCTCATTCGCTAAGAAACAGCAAAAAATTTCGTAGCATATTTCAAAGAATTTCAAAAATTAAATAATAGGCAAAGCCAATTGAACATGCATTTGCGACTTGTGAAATCTTTAAACTTTTTGAATGCACTGCTATTCCTTCATTGAGTCCTTCATCCAACTTGGTAGTAAGCTGCAGATAATGTCAGCCTACAACTTCTGCAATCACCATTCAAACCCATGAACATGTTTTTATAAACACCTGCTTCAGATAAATAGTATTCCATGAAAAACTCAAGATTAAAGTAAAGAGTAATTCAAGTCAAGAGTAGTTAAAGTCAAGTAAAGTTCAATATTAGTCTTCAAGATTAAACCAAAATCTTGCTATATTCAGAATTTCTAAGTATTCAGGAATACAAATTTCAAAAAATTCAAGATTCAGTATTCTTATGTGAATTTTCATCCAGGTTCTAAATAATATTTAATTAAACATTCACTAATAGATAAAAGCTCCATTTGTAATGCAAGTTTGGCAAACCCTCTAGTACATGCACCATGGACTGTAAATCAAAAAAATTATGATTCATTGTGTACAATGGACTAGAAAGCAGACCTGTAATTTGTGGTGTTCTGTTTCAACCTTGAGGTTCCTAATACTGACAATTAAAATTATCAAAAATAATTAAATAAATGTCAGGATAACTTTGGTTTTAAGTGCAGACTGCCACTCCACTTTCTTTACGGCTTTTCTTTCTCTCAACTTATTGTTGAGCAAACATTTTAGAAAATTGGATTTATGTCATCTTAATTATACTTTAGAATAACCATTTGTATCTCCAACATTCAGCATTGAATAAAATAACCCCCCTTTGGTTGTCATTATTTGCCTTCAAATAATACATTGTGTTCATTCCCTCCTTTTAAAAAGAGTTAAAGTCATGGACTTTTCCTTGAAAAGAATTGAACTGATGTCTCCATTGCAAATAATAGATATTAGTAACACAAATAAATTGTTTGGATTCAATAACACAACTGCATTTTCCTCAAAATCAAATACTGCGCTACAATGTGTATAATTCTGAAGTGAAAGATACTGCTTTATACAATATGCTCTTCTATCACACTAAATATTACTTCTTTTTCTTTTTCCTTCTTCTACAAACCACTGCGTTATGTGCAATGTTTGCCTTTCAGATTGAAAAGGAGAGCGGAAGAACACCTGGCATGTACAAGATCACACATCAACAGCCAACCAGCTGTAAGATTATCCTCATAACAGGTATGGTTCATCACCCATTTCTCAATAACCTAACAACAAATGAAAAAGCAGACTGGTTTTCATCTTTAGGATTGTATTGGGCAAAAAAATTGTTATCACGTTTGCAAAAAAAAACCAAAGATATTCTTTGGCCCAAGCCTCCTGAGAGATATGATGGCCATACATGTTTAGTAGCATTACAGTAAAGGGTGCATGTAGCAGAAGGTTAATTAATTGCAAATAAAAAAATGATTTAGAATTTTATGAGAGAGTGTAATTAGAGTGTAATAGAGTGTAATTAGAGTGTAATTAGAGTGTCTTAGAGTGTAATTTTCTTATTTATCAACTTTTTTTCAAGCACGTCAATTATTAAAAACTGATCATAATCCAACTTAGCTGTTCTTTAACTGGACGTTGACAGTTAATTTCACATTTCACCACATTAGGGTGGTCCTAAATTTCTACATAACTACACTTGATAACTTCAATTTTTATTATAAATGCAAAGAAATATTTATTACAAAAACTAGTATTTTTTCCCAAGGAATATATATTTTTAGAAATGTTAATATTTGTATTATATTTTTAGGTAATATTCTTGCAACTTTTCTTGACTGATGGCTTGAAGAAATGCAAGTAGAGTGGGGGTATTAGTTACAAGTAGTTATTAGAGTTTTTAAAGCAATGTCAACCTTGGAAAATCAAAGTCAAATGAACAATTCAAAGCAATGCATGACTGATTAATTTCTTGACCTGGGAAGCACTGACTTCACTTGCCTGAAGTGACAAATTTCTTTTATTATACTGAATTCCTTCTTACCAACTGTGTAACTAATTCCTTCTTACCAACTTAAATAGCAACTAAAAAGACAATTTTTTTAAAACTAAAATACTATAAATTGACCTGCCACTTGAAGATCTGTGGAAAGCTGAGGAAATATGTGAAAAAAGTTACACAGATTATGGTTAGTCTCCTTTTATGTAGGTTTCCTTTTTTATAGGGAGTTTCGGAAGAATTTTAAGGATCATTAGCTATTTAGTATTTATTCTCCACATAGTCAAAAATATTTGTACCAGTCTAAGCAGAACAACAACACATAGCATTACTTAAAGGATGCATCAGAATCTTGTGCCCTTTTTTCAACTCAAATGCCTTCACAACTTTCTCAATAATTCTGCATTCATTGCTATTATAAGCTCACCTAACTCCCTCAGGAGTTCAAAATGTCTCCTATTAAGTACCTTCAATCTGCCTAAGCCATCTAGATTTTTTCGAGGAAATAACACAAACTTATCTTCTACAGCAAACAACTTCTGTTTTGTGCCAACACAGATTATGTTTGGAATGTTATCATCAATCATCTACAAGCTTTTACTTTCACCTGTTTATTGTACGAGGGAGGGGTAGGTAGGTAGATCATCGGTCAAGAAAAGTTGCTCAAGTAATATACTGATCTCATTATTACACTAACTTACAATTGATCTCATTCTCAACATTTTATTGAATATGCATTGTTGTATAATAAAAGCATTGTAATGTTAATTACTATTTCCAATGGGCATCAACAGTTCTGATTTTCAACCAGGATCCTTATTGTCATGTATTTTCCCCTTTATTCATTCTATCTTTCTCATTCTTTGTTTGTTTTCTTCCCCTTCCCCCGTAATGAATTCATGAAGGTTAATTAGAATCATCTGATTCTAATCTTGTTTTGGATATTTAGTGATTATTTGATAATAACTTAATAACAACAAAAGGGTGATAGAGAATATTTATCAATGTTATTAATTAATATTCGAGCTTCTTAAAAAAAATTAAGAAAAATAAAACTAAACAAGTCACAAAAGACATACTGCAATTGGAAGTGGCAAAACTAAAATTCTTTGGGGTCATAAGGATATCTGTTTCAGCCTGTTGCAAAACATCCCAAAAACTGAAATGAGTACATCAAGTAGCCTAGCACATGAATTCGAAATTATCCTTCAGGACATATTCAGGGGCAACTCGTAATTCTAGTGATTGAATGGAATGTGAATCACGATCATAAAATTAACATGTAATCCAATATTAATTCTTCTTGATAGAAATGCTATGCCGAATTCTCAGGAACACAAACCAGCTTGGGAAGAGCAAAAAGCTAACCAACTTAGGCTAAATTTAAAAAACGTTGTTGTTCCTAAAATACTGCATAGACATCAAACCACAAAGAACACAATTAATCGTTAAAGAATGGGCACCAAAGTGTGAACTCTCAAGAGGTTTGCTTCAAAACGAACGAACTTTTTTTCTTCCCTAACGCCAAATAACGGAATTTCAGAAGATTCGCGTACCGTATATAGCGGACACCCTGTACGTACTGTGCACCTCGAGTGAGTGCGCCGAGCAAAGTACCGACCTGTGTGGATGCGCCTGTGGACGACGAGGTGGGAGGAGCGCACGAAGGCAGCGCCGCACTGCTCGCAGCTGTAGGGTCGCTCACCCGTGTGGATCTGCATGTGGGACTTGAGGTTCCAAGAGACCGCAAACGTCTTGCCGCACGTCGGGCAGCCATGGGGTTTCTCCTTGGTTGGCACCACTTGCACCGGTTGCTGCTGCTGTTGCGGCTGCTGTTGCTGCTGCTGCTGCTGTTGTTGCTGCTGCTGTTGCTGCTGCTGCTGTTGCTGTTGCTGTTGTTGCTGCTGCTGTTGCTGCTTGGGTGCTGGCGGAGGGGGCTGCTGGTTCACCGACTTCGAGTGCTGTTGCGAACGATTCTTCCAAGTGTGAACACGCGCATGAGATGCCAAATTGGCCGCTCGCATAAACGAACGCCCACATTGGTCACAGAAGTGCAAGGGACCTGGGTGAGATAGCCTGTGAAATAATGAACAATGAAGGAGATGAGAACACAATTAATGACCCACTGAAGAAGACATAAATCTAGTTTAAAAAAATCCGACCACTGTATATTTAGAGGTATCAGAGGAATTGTTGATAAAAGCATTAGCATTGCTTGAATGATTGTTTTGAAACTAACCTTCCTGGTAATATAGAAAACAAAATGCCTAATTGATTAATTTCACTCCATATTATGTAAAACAATTTCTAAATGCTATGATACTATGATCATTTATTAAAATTGTTCAAAGAAATGTCACCCCAACCACGACATGAACCAGGCCAATCACCAATAAGGTGAGAGGATGGTGACAATTATATATGATAATTTACTTATTTTCTATTATTACTATTGTTTGAACAGGTCAACTATATAAAATTGAAATTTCATTATCTATTACATTTCTATTATTACACATTATGGACAGAAATTTTTATTAACAATGCGATTTGACCATTCCATAAAAATGAAAAAAGGAAAATATTGTAAATAGTAATGAGCATGATATAAAACAGGAGTAATCAAATTATTACTGCCTCTAAGTACAATAAATACAAAAATGTGGCCACTAGTGCCACTGCGGAGGAACTTTCTGGGCGCACTGTATTCGTTGATTTGGTTTGAAACAAAAGATAATAATCTGAGCTACATTTGGTGTTTTCTGAAATAAAAGTTACAAGTCTGAACTACATCCGATGTTTTCTATAACAAATTACCGATCTGAAGTACAGTAATGGTTGCGAAAATTAAATCTTTGGTTTCAGAAATACAACTGGAAAAGGTGTAGATATAAAGGTATAGATGCCACATTAAGTTAATTCTGAAATTTAAGTAGACAAAGGTTCCACTTTGTCACCTCTCACTACAGAGTAAAGAATAAATGATTCATAATACACAGTCATTATTTATAAAAGATGTAATAATCAAAAAGTGAAGTAAGCTGGTAGGATTATCTTAATTTTCATGAACACATGGCATAGGACATAGTGTCAAGCCCTTCATTTATAATAAATTTGAAAAGAAAACATTTCCAAAACTTGCCTATTGTGAAACTGGAAGGCTTCAAGGTCTAGAAATGTCAACCCACAGTGGCAGTGAATTTTCCGCTCCTCATACTTTGTTCCTTCAACCTCTTCCGGGCCTTCATCTGACACAACCGAGATGTCATCAGTGTCTTGCGTGGCAGATGTCTGATTGCTAGTCGTGATACCACTAGCACTCCACCGACGCATCGCTTGTTCACTCGGCGAGAGGAATTCCTCTGCAGGTAAAGAGAAGCTTCAGAAACAATTTCTTAAGAAACAAATACGTACCTAAAAGGCTGTAAATAGATTACTGATCAGAAGTGTTCTGAAGTCCATAATTATCATTCCAACATTTTGTGACAAAAAGCACATTTAAAAAACCACGAGTCAATAATGTAGATACATGAAATTAAAAAAATATACATTTAAATTATCCGTATTCTTTCACATCAAATAATTCATGTACACAAAACATATTTAATACAAAATACTTAGCCTACATTTATACTAGATTCCAACAATCCTAAATTTAAATTATCAATATTCAAGAGCAGATATCAGCAAACTGATTAACTAATTTCTATATAACAAGCTGTTTTTCTTTTCATTAGCAAACATCACTCCTCATATTTTGATACAGAGAAAGAAGTAGGAAAAGAAACAAAGAAAAAACGCTTAAATAAAAGGAGAAAAAATGTGCACACAATTCTGATGTGTTCCCACCCATAATCACTTCATGTTAAAAGATGAAAGTATTATAAACTTAACATAATGTTCTATATATTACAGCCTTGTAGTATTTTTAACAGAAAATGAAATATTCTCCGCAACATTCTTCACATGAACATGAATAGAAACACAGGGCTAAAATCAAAATACATAAAAAGCTACTAATTCCAGCCTGTAGCTTGTCAGATCAAACTGAAAGAAAAAACAAAACAAATTTAATGAGACTGAAGGAGACACTAAAATCACAGGTAGAAATTAAACACAACTTTCCTAAATAATTCTCCACCGACAGAGATTAACTATGACTACAAAATGAACTAAGGGTACAAGGGTAAACTATGGGCAAAAGCAGCTGAACAAACCTCAAGAATCAAATAAGAAGTGCTGTAACAGAGTTCAGTAAAAACAAAGGTTATCAACAAGATCTCAAGACGGGATTAGGGCATGCAGACATATATAAAAGATGAGAAAGATGCCAAAATAAAAGTGTCTTAAAATGTGTTATAAAACTTATAGAGAACTGTTCAAAGAAGAGGTAAAGATAGTAAATACAAAAGCTAAATATGAGGCTTACGATGGTATAAGGGGGTGAGATTCATACAGCACTTAAGACCCCTTGTATTTTCTGAAGCATTCAAGAAATTGAGATGCAGTTTTCTGCAAACAAACACATATTGGGGGTAAGTGAATGCTGTATTTAGACATTTATTGAAGAAGTACTCTCCTTTTAGTTTTAGGGATTTTAGCCTGCCTCAGTTTTTCCTCTTTTTTTCCAATAATTTTTTTTTAAAAAAAATTTATGTATTTCTTCTAAAAAATGTATCACCAACATGTCAAAGAACAATAATTTCTAATGAAAGCTTGAGCTAATTTACATTCACAAAAAAAGATACAAAATAAAAAAATTTAAAAAATTTAAAATATAGAATTTATTATTAAGCTATTAATATATGAAACCTGCATGGTTGCAGAAGTGTAACAGCTGAGGTATTCACTTGCTAACCCAGGAGTGCTCAGAGGAAATTCATCAACCCAAAAAATCCTGGCATCGCCAGAGACTGTCATTCAATAATGTTACATTAAGGGTGACAAAAAAACAACAACAGAGGTTTACTCAACCTCCTTCAAAAAAGTGTCAAAGATTTAGTGGCTTGTATAGCAGTTAGTCTTCAGGGACTTAAGGCAGCTGGAGTATGGAGCATGTATCTTCTTCTAGTACGAAGCCATAAAAAAGATGAAACCATAAACCCCAAAGAGTTGTGCATGTAATCACAATGGGGTGTTTTAACTTTAATATGTGAAATATAAATTTAAAAATTCATTGTAGCTTAATTTCAGGAAAATGTTTGTAATACTTGAACGATTCACAGAAATAATAATGTAGTATGCAGTTTACCAAGGGAGTTCAAGCATACAAATATACTGTTCACTGCGATATAGTGATGCAAGAATGTATGATAACCAAAAAAATTCAGTACAATTAAATAAGATCAAATATCAACCATCAGAAACCAAATTTCATGTAGTTGAAACTCTTTATCTAAAATTTAAGTCACTACAAAATGTGATAGAGCTTAGAAAGCACTGGAGTCTTCTAATTACAAAGTACATAGCAAGAACTATGGAAAGAAAGTTGGGATAAAAAAGGATGTGTAGGAGGTGCAAGGATACACTGAAATGTCAACAAAACTCACCACCAGTTGACGCGCCCACTTGTCTATCCGATTTGTCTGATGTTCCCACAGCCATTGCATTCTGAAGAAGAGAAACAATCATGAGACATTTACAATCAGGTTACACTTACCCTAATAAAGTTTCTGTGTCATTCACTTTTCCCCAGTGGGATCAAGACACACGTTTCTATTCACTACTAATGACGACATCAGAGCTGTGCTGTAGTACATTTGAAGTGCTAGAGTTTATTTATGAGAAACATGTAGAGTAATCAACCTCTCTCTGTTGCAGAAAAAGAATAAAAAAGACACTGTGGCATGCTTTCCCAATCACACCCAGATCAGTGTGATAGCATTCACGTCAAATGCTATCCTACAACAAGATCTGCTAACGTTCAGAGATGGCAGAGCAAAGGCAGGCAATCTCACAGCTTTAAGAAACAAGTTCACAAAATGGATAGCACTACACCCCAGCCGCTTCCAGAAATATTTCAGCGTATATCAGCAGGAGTTTGGGAGCTGACAAATGTGCTCCGTATAAAAAGTGCCCTCAAGGAAGATATAAGCCCAGCCACTTCATGCCAAGGGAGAAAAATTTTCTACAAAGTAATCACCAACAGACAGCAGATTTTCCAACGACTGATAGTTCAGGCGAGAAATAATAGTTGCAAACAATTTGCCAAGAAATGATGCTTTTATTGTCACAACCACTACAACAGCATTGCTATTATACAATATTATCAGTTTCAGACTTCTCTTCATATCCACGACGTAGATACTCAAATATATTGACTGCATTTGCATTCATGGAAAATCTAAGTGAAGTAGTATGTCCAGAACATAAGTTTTCTAAATTTAATTTTCTTCCTAGAAGTCATGGGTGACATACCAATTTAGACAGATATGAGACATCAGAAATTTAAGTGTTACTTGCTATACCTCTGGTTGGCTTTTTCTTTTTTTTTAAAAAAAAAAAAAAACAACTCATTTTGGTTTCCTCAATAGATCTTCCTTGCACTGATGCCGACAATAACTACTTGAGCTACAATATCACATACTTTCTCACATTGTTTGTAGGCAATATTATTATACGACAAGGGCCTGCAAAAGTGTTTCCAACCAGCAAAAAGGTTTTCTCCTCACTGGGATTTGAATTCAGGTTCTTAGCACACCATTCATGCTACCCCTACACCACCAGCCACACAGCTAAACTCAACCTTCCTGACATTATCAAAATGTTGAACATTTACATTTGCAAATTTCAAACCTTCACACCTTCTCATTTATATTATTTCAAGACCTAGCTTCAATGAACAGATTTCATTAAAGCAAAAACCTTCCATCAATATTGTAGTTTTGCGATGTTAACTGTTGTTTGCAATTTTTGAAAATACTATGAGTTTTCCAAAAATGGGAGTATATTGAGAGAATGAACACACAAATACTGAGTTTGACATTGCGTTATTTTAAGCTACCTCTGCTCTATCGAAGGTGGAAAAATTTTAAAAATTTGAAGCTGTTTGGAGAATATTTTTTATAAATTGTCTTTACTACAAGTAAAAATTAAACAAAAACTTTTTGTTTTTTTTAATTCACACACAAATTAATCGAAAAGTACTAGTTTTTTCAAAAAAATGTACATGGTCTTTTTTAAAGATCTATTTTTTAGAGCAGATTTTATTAAGGAAAAAATCTGTATCAGAGATACTATTTTACTTTTGCAAGGTTCATTTTTTGCGATTTTCAAAAATACAGTGTGCGCCGAAATTTTTTTTTTTTACCTGTGCTGTATCCAAAGGAGAAAAATCAATGAAAAAATGTGGAGCTGTCTTCGAGAAAATAAATGTTTAAAAATTGTCTATATTTCATGCAAAATTATGTGCAAAACTCATATTTTCGACAAATTGTCATCATATTTTAAGATCAATTCTTGAACGTCAGATTTACTGTTAAGAAAAAATATCTATCTTCTATATTTTAGTTGTAGGAACACAAAGAAATTCTGATCTCTGGCAATTTTTGAAAAATTAGAGATTGCAATGAAAATGAGATCTGCAACATTTAGTAAGCATCCTTTATGCTATCTGACAAAAAGTTAAATTTAAATATAAAAATAATAAATTTTTAAAAAATATAAAAAAAAATTGAGAGAGTTGAGAGTTTGTTTTTTAAAAAATTTAAAAATGTTGTCAAAATATCGATTTCAAACTCGCAGAGCCTCGAGTTCATTTACGTCGATGGGGAATTATCAATGTCGTAAACAAAGTCTACATGGTCTAGGCGACAGCGTTTATCACAGATGGACAAACAGAAGGAACATCAATCGATTTTTCAAAATAAATTGACTCACAAAAGGTGGATTCAGAGTAAACAATGTGTTAGAGGAAGAAATTCATGAATGTAGGAACAAGATTTACTCACTTTTTCATTACCAGAGCATGGCAATACGAGTTTTTCTAGTGAAAAAATGCTGAGTTTTTTCGCGGCACAATACTTTCTCTTTTTCTATGTAAGTACATAGTAAGGCAAGAAAGTATCAAGCTTCTGCCCTCAATAATCAAATGCCAGGGCAAGAAGCTGTACTAGTAGACAAGATTGGTCATGCATACAAGCTTTTAAACAAAGAAGCAACCATTGAACATCACCCAGCACACTTCAATGTTCGACAAGGAAAACTCACTAGAATTGAAAGTTGATAAAAAGATAATACTGCTACTTAGTTGATCAATTCATAGGCAGAAAAAAACAAACTTTTATGATTGTAAGATAACCAAAATTACGATAATTGTAAAGAAATGACATCGAGTACACTAGACAATTTTTAAATAGAAACAACAAAAAAATGACTGCATTAAATTTTTTCAGATTTTAAAATTTTCTCTTTCATTTTTAATTAGGTTTTCCATGAAATTGGCCACCAGCGACCCCTATCTTATCACAAATCATTTGGCAAGTTCATGAAACTGTCTACTTCAGAAATTGTTTTAATTTTTTCGAAGAACATTCTACCTCCCCCTTGCCCATACAGACACCTTGTCAACAGACATTTTCAAATTCACAATCTTGCTCAGAATAAGCGTTCACTTATTACTGAGCATAATTTATTCAACCAAGGTCGCTTTTCCCATGTTCAGGCTATTCACTAAACAAATTTTAGTCCGAAAATCATAATATGATTTCTTCTTTCAACAAAGTGAAATATTTAGAAAGTATAATTTAACACTTTAAACTATCATCCAATGAACATTGTTCACTAAATATATTGAGAATTAGTAATACCAGCTGTAATACTTTTAATGGAACTTTCTGTCCAAATTTACACAAAATCAAAGTAAACTTTTTTCTACAGATGAAGTAACAATCCTTTAATAGAACAGTTCATAAATGAAAACCAAAACTTTGAGAATAAGCATCATATGTTAAGACCATAATACTGTCTACAATTACTTATCAATTGAACTGAAACAATGAAATAGAGTTACTCTAAGTGCTTGAAGACCATATTTTGCTGCCAAACAAGAAGACAGTTAAAAATCAAAATTTAAATAATAGTAATAGGAATCTGTCCTTCCTACACATTTTAAACTACTTAAATTGTAAAATTATTAATAAATAGCGATTATGCAGCTGGAAAAAGGAACTGTTTGATAAAAACAATAAAACCGTTCTCTATTCCATTACAAGAGCAGTAAAATGATCTGATAAAAGATACCTACTTAAAAACTCATGTTAGTAAGGTTCCTATCAATGACTATTATTGATATCTACTAAGAAATTGAATGTAAATTAAAATTTTAAAGAAAGGTTGAAAACTAATATATTGGTTTACAAACATTTGCGAATATTAATGATATCAGAAATTCGAATAACATTTTTTCTACTTATTTCATAATTATTTAAATATATAAAGAGTTTGTTCAATATACTTCACATTTTACTGGCATAATTGAGATGCATGCACTGCAATATTCTGAATTCATGATCGGCTCTTGAAAATGTTTCACTTTTGTGTGATAAATATGATCATACACTTCTGAGAGGAAGATAAGGAAACTACACACAAAAAGAAATACCATAGAACACAATATCCAGAAAATCGGTGCTACTACAAAACATACCAGCGGTCATAAAACATTAGGTAAGTCACTTTCGAGAAGGTAAGAGACATTTAAAAACTTTTTGTACAAAAACAAACTTCATTAAAAATGGAAGTATAACTTCCATTGAAGTGAAAATAATAACATACAAGATCCCTACTAAATTTTTATACTAAAATTAATAAAAAAAGTATTGCCATTCCAATGATGATTTATGATGGCAACCATCCCATGGACAATTAGCCCACAAGATTAGACCCTTAGATCATTGGGTTTTGCCATTCACTTTTGCACTTGATTCATTCATAGATAACCAGTTGTTCTCAAAATCCTGGATCAACACCAAAACAAAAGCCTTCACCAACAATCAACTTAAGACCATGCGAACAGAAAGCAAGCATGCTAGCAAATGAGCAATCTAGAAGTCCCAGAAAAACTACATTTTCATTTCAATGGAAAAAAATGCACTTATTATTAAAAAAAAGACTCAGATTATATTGCAAGCCCAAATAATCACACCGCTTTTCTAATATTATACAATTTCTTCTACATAAAAATTTTATCTCGACAATTTCTGGGCCAAAATTGGCATTCTCTGAATTAAAAACCTCATGATGGATGCCAGGCAGAATTATTTATGAACGTGATATATAATTGAACTTTGTTTTTTGGTTTCCCTTCTTCTGCCTTCTTCAGACTTCGCTATAACATACAAAGGAACCCTCTAGAAACAAATTTCAGGGTGTGGGCCTGCATACCTTTGCAAATCTTTCCTTCCTCGCTGCTTCTGCAGCTTCTCGCGCCTCCTGTTTAATGACAGAAGGTGCCAAAAAGTGCGGTTCACAGTTCCCCTGAAACACCAGAAATGTTTAAAATACACTACCGGATGCACCTACTATCGACTACAACTCAAAAGAGAAACACATCAATGATGATCTGTGTGATGTGGACAAAAATCTACAATTTCCTATTATTTACAAACAAAATCTAATAATCTGCATTGAGAAAATATGACCACCAGTACGAGATCACATGAGAACAATGAAATTATCATTCTTTAAAAAAATGTTGACTGCCTCCTTTTGACGTAAAGATCAAATTAATGGTCTGAATCCAAATGATACTGATGAAAATGTGCACTACCAACTTCTACAAAAAACTGTGTTGAAAACTGAAACTTTAATGGCAATGTTCTTCTCAAATTTACTAAATATTCAAAAGTGTAGAAATTAAAATTTAAAAAGATAAAAATTACACATTATTTAGTTTCGATTGGGAAATAACAATATGAGGAAATATGAGAGTACAACTATTAATTTGTACCAAGCTCAACTTCATAATAAAAAATACTTTCAGGATTCACATTAGTGAGTTCACAGAAAGTCAACAAATGAATGAATTTACTTTCAAATTGATATAACTTTTTCAATAGAAGAAAATCAATCAACATGAAAATGAGACAATTCACTGAAATCTAGTCAAAATATTTTCTGAATGAAAAGGTAACATTAACATTCTGATATCTTTTTAAATTGAAGAGTCTGAACACATGTTTTAGAAGTACTTTATTCATTTTGTTAAATTTATAAATTGAGAAAGAGATAACATATGAACTTTTAAATTCAAGAAAACGCCTATCACTCCCTTCTTTGACACTCAAGAACACAGGATTTTGAGATCAAATAGGCTGAGATGAACTTTGGATTTTGGGAGTGAGAAAAAAATGGTCACAAGAATGATTAAAATACTGTCTAAACCGGAACCTGTACAGGCAGGAAATCTGCCTTAGCCGGGAAATTTCTCCGACCCATGAAGGTTAAATGGCATTACTCAGTGTAAAATGTAACCTCTCCAACACGGAAACTGAACGGTTTTTCATGTCCTATAGGGGGGAAATATCTGTATTAAACAGAATTCCTGTGAATTTAATGCTGTTTACAGAGAGGCGTGAGATGTTCTTAATGAAATGAATGCATCTGCAACTTTTTTCTAAATTCTCTATTCTCTATTCCCTGTGACAAGCGATTTAGTCGTGGCAGCCGGATATTGAAGGAGAGGGGCTTCAGCTGTCAGCGTAGAATCCGACCTTGAGATTGCTGTCTCTCGAGGCATATGCCGTAGGGGGAATCCCATCTCTCCCAACTCTCTGGGCTGGGCATTATTCATGCATCTCCCTGCCCCGCATTGAAAATCATAACTCCTCAACCAGATATGCATTGCTCAAGGCCATGCGAGGGTATCACAAAGTCATAGTCCTGGGGCATGGTGACGCATTGTTCGTTATAAAAGTCAGCAAGCTGTCCAAATACAGCCAGTAAGGTGTGTCTTTTTCAACTCGGAAGCTGCATAAAATGAAAACTTCCCTAAAACCTGAATTGTTCATGTCTCATCGATTCCGGGTTAGGCAGATTTTACTGTATAAAGATTATGCCATACAGTATATTACAATGTATAACATTTAACAGAATTGTCAAAAATTTATACAATGTCTGCCTAAATTTTTGAACCGATAAACATCAACCCTTTTTAGGAGACATTTCATCTATTTTACACTGAGACCAAAATCTCAAAACGATAAATTGTATGGTTGATATGATTTTCTAATAAATTATTTATGCATAAACAGCATTGTTATCATGAGTCATAAGAAATTTAATTTAAGGTTGAAGTATTCTCATTTGACCAGAATTCGAAACTTGTGCTCTCAATGATTTCATCAGCAGCATCCAAAACGTGCATTTACCATTAGAATCTTTTAATGTGCATTTTGAGCTATAAAGTACTCATTTACCACTAGAAACCTATCTTCTGGTGTCCACTAACTAAAGGTTGCAGGCCCGGTGACACCCTAGAATTTCAGATTTCAAATATTTATTTAAACCTGACACAAGATGGAAAAAATGGACAAACAATTATGACTAAGTAGTCTAGATCTACTCATGAAAAATAATTATTGCCTCAAATAAATGTGCTTATTAAAAAATTTGAAAATCCCTTTAATTTGGAAGGAAGGATTTGAGTGAAAATCACCATGTTACTTCCACACACATTCATTCACTTCACTTTGTAAAGATGTGTCCCTGAGTGTACCATAGCCAGCATGCTCACAGTTTGTAGCTTCCACAACATAGTAATATATAGCAGTCTCTGATGCTGGGATAATAGAAAAATTGCAAGGAATACAAGTGGTGCTGAATAATGGCTTTTGTAATGTGTAAGGTGTTATTTGTAGGGCCAGTGAGTGCTTCAGCACTCTCCACATAAGTGTTCTATTCTATTCACTAGAGGCAGACCCAGAACACACAGGAAGGCAGTTTGCAATCAGAGAGTGAGAGAGAGAGCAAGTCGATTTAAATCACAATGTACATTTTGTTAAACTTAAATTTAGTTCCCTCCCAAAATTAACACTGAATGTTGTAGTGAAACTGTGACTGCTATCTGTCCATTTATGATTTTCACCTCATCTGTACATTGATAAAGTAACTTCCTTTTTGGATAATGATAATAATAAACAAACAACTCAAATAATCATTTGGTCTTCAAGCAGTCTTGGGGGCATTCACATTAAATGTTCATGGCAGATCACAATCATCTTTATTTTTTCAGTTCAGATTAATATTGGATGCCAATAAGATTTATTGATCTTTGTATGCCTACTTCTTTCATGATGTTGTAGAACTGTAGATAACATTCGATAATTCTTTCTACCACAACTCAGAGCATTCTCAACATTTCTCTTATCTCAATTTTTTTCTTTGCTAGATTGCTCCAATTTTTGCATGGTTTTTCATTCACTGGTACTCCATATTTCTATAAAATTTTATTTAATTACTGCTTTGAATATAAAATATAAAATCGCTGTTTTTAAAAACTTCAGAATGTTTATATTATTTTAGGATTAATAAGAAATGAAGTGATTAAAGCCATTTTTATTCAAAGTTCTTATTTTACATAATTTCGATTTCTATATCAAAAATGCCATAGCAACTTGTCAAAAATGACAGCAAGTTATCAAATTCCCCCTATCATATTGCATTGTAATGAATAGTAGAACACAATTTAACTTCTTTAATACTAAAATTAAGATTTTTTCCATTTCAAAACTTCCTTTATTATCAATTATAGGTTCTTAAACCACAGCCCTCTAGTACACTGCAAAGCAATTTAAGGGAAATTCTGAAGGAGACACCAGGTGAAATTTTGGGCTATTTGCTTCTGGTTGCCATGCCCCTTGAAGAAATCGAATTTAGTCCCCCTAATATTTGTCATTGTTGTTTAGACACACTTTCTCAGGATCTCACAGCATGCACAAAAGATTAAAACTACTGTTCTCTAAGAAATTGTATGTGCGTGCACACATCATCTTCTGCATCCGCATCTTCCAATCCTTCGCCACAGAAGCACAGAGTTCAATGTTCTTCAGGTTGGTCCTCTCCTGTCAGTCAAATTTTTATTATATTCTTTCTTCATTTATTTGTTTCTACAAAATATTTCTGTAATATGACATTTTTTGCTGATTACAGATTGTACCGCCAGATGTCATTCCAAAGGCAGACGTTTGTATTTTTGTTTGTTTGTTTGTTTGTTTTTCTTTTTTTCTTTTCCTTCTACTAGACATTCTATCCTTTTTGGCAAAATATCATCACACCATATCTAACAATATGAAGAAAGAAAATAAAAAGGGGAAAAAGAATAATAAAAAAAAGAAAGTTTCTATCTTACTTCAATCAGTTGCTCAAACTTTACAATACAATCTCAGGAAATTATGTAGTAGATTTAACATTAAAAACTCTGTTCCTTGGTACACTTCAGTCGCAGAGGACTTGAAACTTTTCCCACAATAACACACTGAAAACTAACACAATGATTTTAAAAAATCACTTAGTTCACATTGTACTGTATTTTTTATATTTAATCTATATATTTTATAGAGTCATAAAAATAATCATAATCATGAATATATGTTCAATGAATACAACAAATTTTCCTCAATAATTAATCATAAAAGGTCAGATCATTAATCATGTAATAGTCAATAATTAATACCGGTAAGATATTTTAAAAATTTTATTTTACAATTGCAATATTATACCTTTTAAGAAGTTACAGAGGTTATTCATTGTTACAAAAATTTGATGTACTTTAAACAATTAGTTTCATCTTTATCACTGTCAAACTTTAAACATGGTATATACAGAAGAAATTGAACTAATATACTTAGTTTTGTTGACCTTTTACAGTTGAAAAATATTGCTCAAAAATATAAGAAATCAAAAATCTTTCACAAAACCCATAACGTAAACATCCCTCCCCACCAAAAAAGAAATGTATACTTAATCCATTTTGTCCCATCATTCCTGTTTGAAAACATATATCTTTTTCTATTTTACTCTGCAAATTATCAAAACCCTCTTGAAAATTTCAAAAAAATGTTAATTATCCACAGCTATGAAAGCCAATGAAACAGAAAACAAGAAAAATATTAAAATTTGATAGTGCACATTTCGTTAATTTTTACTCTTAATTGTGCAGGTTTAGCTATTTGATAACACACATGTGCATGAACACTTTAGGGCTTGATAGTGTATGAAAATCCTACCTTTTGTCATCAACATTGCATTGTAATTAGGTGAGCAAGGTAATTGCATTGTGATTAGGTGAGCAGGTTCCCAAAAGGGAACATGCTAAAACATAAAATCAAAACTAAATTTGAAAAATTGTTTTACGAGCAACAGTCAGGAAAATAACAATAACGGAAAAGAATTAGATTTCATTGGTGATGGGACTTAAACTGTAACTGCCCAGTGTGTCCACAAGGACACCCATTACCAGTAATATTTAATTTCTCTATGAGGTGCTAATATTTGTAATGTTTAATTGCCAATCATGTAGATTACAAAAGGAAATTCAGACTGTACTACACCCATTGTTGTTTGAATGGTTTACAACAAAAAATTTGGTTGCAATCTCTTCCTGAAATATACACAATATTTCATGCTAAATTATTACAGATGTCAAAGTGGAGTCAAAGTTCATTTTATAGCATTGTTTTTATTACATTTGAAATTAAATTATAAGAATTAATAAATATTAATAATTAATAAATATTAATCTAGTACGAGCATATGATTTTAAAATATCGTTAGCAGTACTTGATTTACAAAATTTTAGGTTCCCGAATGGGACCCAAATTAATTTTTAATTTAATAGAAATATATATTTATAAAAGAATTTAATAAATAGTCTCGAGATACTGGAATGCTATTCTGTCACGTTCCGCCAGAAATATAACTCTGATCATTTGAATACATCATTTGCCAGCTACATGTTATGACTTAGGCCAAAAAAAACAACAACTATTTTGTTAAATCAGTATTCAGTTGTTGTTGTTGTTGTTGTTGTTTTTTCTGTTTAATTAATTCAATGTCCTCTCTTGAGAAATTTCAATGAATAAGAGGAAGATGTATAGAACTCTCAAAAATTGGCCAATTTTGAGATACATGCCTAGAGCTTCTGAGGTATATAAATACTTTGGTCCATGAAGAAATGAATTATTTGTGATATAAACAGATTGCAATTTGGAGTCAAAAGAATAGTTTCTCAACTGTCGTCCTATAGTGTTGCCAGAGCAAGCAGGTCTGCTCAACCTTCTAAGAAATTGAATCCAAAACATTCTATTGCAATTTGGAAACATTGTGCTGATTGTTGTGAACTAGTAACAATGGTGAAACTTCCTTATGAATTCCTGAACCACCTATTGAGTCCAATGAGATATTACTAACATACACATATTTTTCAAAAATTGGGATAATTAGGTCCAATATTACCCAAATCTACTTATGGTTTCAAATAGAAAAAAGGAAAGAAATGAACATTTTAAAATGCTAATATTGATGAATCAACTGCTTTAGGAGAAACTAGCTTCAAATAATTAGCATGTTGGAAAGGCCCATAAGAGTTGGAGTTATATTATTTTCACAAATTCAGAGTTTTTATCTGACCATTCCATATTTATAAGCACACTTCAATCTAGTTGAGTAAGAAATTTAAAGAAAAAAATTCAAAGTTGAAATACTGCTTTCGAATTTGTGTGGCCTCAAGTTCGGTCTGACCAAAAAAACAAAACCCATTTTTGAAAAATCTCTATTTATGGTTTGGATCTTGAAGTGTGGTTTGCACAAAGAGGTGCTTCACTTCCCAATACTTATATCTTTGAACCACATTGTACTGAGGTAACAGCCAGTGGCGTTTGGGCTCGCATGGCCCGCAATATGGGCGGGCCCAGGTAAAAGAGGGCCCTCCATTATCTGTTGGTAACATTGATTTCTTACATAGGAATCGGAGGGTGATGAACATGAATTTGTTAAAGGATATTTTTATTATTTAAGGTACTAAAACTAATTAAGCTAAAGTTTTGCAGACAGGCTCGTTTTACTATGCTACTGGTAACACCAGATTTTACCCATGATGGAAAAGGAAAAATCGTTCAAATCAGGGAACATTTTCAAAACTAACAACTAAAAAGGAAAATGAAAATAATAACTTTTCAATATGACAAATGTTTTTTCAACTAATAAAATGGAAAACTCTTTAAAAATCTTTAATGCGGTTTGAGATGTGGCAAAGAGTTTATATTAAGTTTGCCATAGAAAGTTCTGGACCATGCAAATGTTGCATGTAGTATAGAATTAAACAATCTGCAATGGTAACTGGTTTAATCTGAACTACAAGGATGTTAAATCAGGGATTTTATAATAATAAAGTACATTAGTTTCAATGAAGTTTCCACATTCTCAACAAGAAGCCAATTTTTTTCAAACTGAGTATTAATTTGAAAGTGGACCATGTTTCCACAAAAATATTACACATAGTATCAAACTATCTTCTTCCAAAAATATTCCCTCTTACAAGAATACGTATTCATGAGGGGATACTTCAAAAATATTCCTTCCTTCAAAAATATAGTTTGAGCTCTGTATCTTACTTTCTCGCTATGGAGTAGAAAGACAAAGAGAGGCGAATTTTCGGTAGAAAAACTCTTAGTTCAGGGCTCTGGTAACGAAAAAGTGGATAAATCCAGTTACAAAATTTACAAAAAAATCCTCTAAGATGTGGTGAAGTCATGTTTTGTCTGTTCTTGATGCCCAAAAATCGAATGACCAAAATGTCTGTCTGTGAATAATGATAGCGGCTAAACCGTTCAGCCACTTTTCTCCAAAATTGATACTCCCAAAGCAATCTGGCTGATGTTGCGGCCCCTTGAATTTGAAACCGAGATTTTAATTTTGGAAAGGAATTTACATGAAAACCCTGAGACATTTTCAAAATCTTCAAAAAAATGGATCCATTGTTTTTGATTAAATTTTGTTGTTGGATAGTGTCAAGGAACATTTAAGAGAATGATGTAGGTCACATGTTCGTTGAAAACTGATTTTTCAAAAATTGCAAAAGTTCAAATTTTTTTTCGGAGTCTTCCTAAGTATAAAAGATTCTTCGGAGTCTTCCTAAGTATATATTCCTTAAGTATAAAAGATAGAGAGTTTTTCTCTTAATAAAATCTGTTCCTTAAAGATAGATTTTGATATAAGGGCATGTACAATTTTTCAAAAATTTGAGTACTTTTCACGTAATTTTGCGTGAAAATATGGACAAGAAAGTACATGCTCTTTTAACACCACTAGTTTTCAGATGTCATTAGTTTTGTTCAAAGGCAATAAATTGTGAAATGAAATTAATTCAAAAAGTTTGATTCCTGCTCTGCTTCATGAATTTATTTTTGTTTTCTGATACAACTGACACAGATTTGACTTCATCATTCCTTGTTGGTTGGGAATTTGTTCCCTGTAATTATACTGGGGACAAATGAAATTATGATTCAAATTATGATCCATGTTTCTCACACATTCAAGAATTAAATAGTATACAAAGATAAGACAATGTTGGTAATAATTAGAAGAGTGCGTTCAAGAGAAAAAAGATTTTAATAAATATCAACAAGTTTCAAAACGGAAAGATTGATATTGGTAAATTACAATTAAGAGTACTATCACAGAACATAAGCTTTATAAATTACCTTTGCAATATTTTATCTGAATATTTCAATATTTCAAATAATTCATACAATTTTTAATTACCAAACTGTAACATTCTCCTGAACTCGTATTCTTCTGCAATTCATTCTGATTTTCTTCTTAAATGTCAACAATTGTTACTATTTAATTTCATATCACCAATGATTAAATCAAAGAGAGAATCCATCAGAGAGAATCTTAAATGCTAACAAAGTTTTAAATAGACATCTTCAGAGGCCTCTTCCCCTAAAAGTAAATGTAATAATACCATCCAGCGAATACCAATAAATTGTAACCGTAACAGACTCTTCATGTGATTTCCTTCTCTCACTAAGGCAAGCTTTCTTATTGAAAAATATAAGTCCTTTAAATAAAAGAAGGCAAGATCTGATAGATCATTAGCATCAGCAGAGTAGCCAACAGAAAATACATCACTACAAGGGAAGTAATGTAGCATAATACTAACACTGTGTAGCTCATAAATCTAAAGGAACTCCAATCACATCAGCAACATTACCCTTCTAGGCTCATGGCTCAGAACGAAGTCTCTCGCCTTTCGCCAAGTAGGTCCAGGTTAGATTCCAGTTGATTCCTGGACAAGCTCATGGGAAATTTGTTTCAACAAAATGAGTTTGGCTGCTTTACAAGGGCTATTCCAACCCCTGTGAAGTGTCCTAAACCCTATCCCTATCCAAATTCCTACCCATTTCTGGTCGCTGAGTACACAGTGACCAGGAGCGCATAGGACAGAGGTGCATATGCGGAGATGCTACCTGGCAACAACTCACAAACTCTTGTCAACGACTTATGGACCATGACTTACATACATACATAAAGTAATGGAGAATTACTCCTGACAGTAACGGAGGATTACTCCTAATAATAAGCCCTCAACAGGCAATGAGGGTTACAAGATGCATTGTGTCATTACAAAGATGCAACAAATTAAAAGATTGGTGCCAGAACTATTCACATTGGGTGCCTCCAGAGCCAGTAAGGCTCATTAATTAAAAGTAATACAGGAGCAGACATTCATACAACGAAAAACATTTACAAAACCTTCATGTAATATAATAGAGTTAAAAATACAGTGGCATTTCTGTTAACTAGGGTTCAACTCTGTGGACATCCGATTACAAGGGGTTTCGGAATGCAAATGATTAAATGAATGAATAAAAAAAGAAAAATAACGTTGATTTCCTGTCATTACCCTAAACAATGGAGGTTTTACTGTTTATGAAGCATTTTATAAAATAAAATACACACCAGTTACAATCAAACATTCAGCAAGGTGTCTCTTTTTTTTCACTTCTAAAATGTAAGACACACATGTATAAGTTACAAAGGTATAAGAACAGAACATTTTCAAAGTATATTTCTGTTTGCTGGATCAAAGAAGCAAGATTCCCAAGGATAAGCTTGGATTTTCTTTTCTGATGTAGACTAGCTAATGACAGGATTTCTGAACCCAAAAATACCAAGTCTTCACTTGAGGACGCACATTTCTCATGTATTTTAAATTATGTATGGTAATTTTCTATGTTTGAAGAAAATAGTCTAGGTGTGTTAAAAGATTTATATTTTCTATTTTGAAGAACAACTTACACTTTTCAAAAAGGGAATTTTTAGGGTGGAACTAGAAATTTATTACTACATGACTAAAACTGTAAGATCCTGTTAGAGATCTAAAAGCTATTACAATGATTTTACACACTAGGATCTCCTAATGTATCACTGTAAACTGATATGCACAGCAACTGAGAAAAGAACAAATTGATGACAACCCTTTGAAAACCCTCAAAGAAATGAATAATTTTAGGGGTTTCTTTAATTGTAAATACAACAAAAATGGGTAAATACTATTTGTCAAGTGAAATGACAATATGGGAGTAATAATAGAAATAAAATAATGAGATGGAACTGGGAAAGGAAGTTCAGACTGGGGGTCTCACTAAGCTAACCTCAAATTTTGAACACCACCACCATGAGAGGGGTTGACTTTCATGAATGATTAACAGGAAATTATGATATTCATGGGAACAAAGCTTGTGATGTGATAAACTTTATGAGTAATCTAGATAAACAAGTAATGGCGGATCAAGGAAATGGCTCCCTCAATCTGGAAGTCCATTGTGGAAGTCCGTCCGCCTTCGGGAGTATTCGCTCCCCCTCCGGGTCGAGCTCCCTTGCCTGCTAGCTTGGTAAAGCTTCAACGGCCTAGGTACTCGCTCCAGGCAAGGCGAACCCACCTGCCTTCGCGCAGAGCTCAGAAATCTAACTTTTTTTTCAAATTTTATTTAATTTATTCAAAGCAGTTACCATATCATTGCAGAAGAGGTTTGTGTATTATGAATCCCTTTTTTTTTTATTTAAAAAATTACGGGAGGTTGCCTGAACTAAAAATATCACCCCAGTCCTGGAAATACTTTCTCTAGATCCACCACTGAGCCACTTGCGATTTGAAACTTTATTTCGATAACCCAAATATGTTTATATTGTCAGAGTCACATTGTACCAATGAGCAAAATTCAACAAAGAAAAAATAAAGATGTGTATTTGAGGGTTATTTCAGGCCCAGTGTCCTCATATGAAGACAGGCAATATTTTGGTAATGATAATAAGGTAAAACCTCCAACAAATCAGGTACAACTATTATAGTTTACTTTCAAGAGTAATTTTACACCCAATCTGTATATGAGATTTCAATTTTCAGAAAAAAATAATAGTTTGAGTGTTAATTGGTTAAAAATTCATACCACCCAATACACTCATTTGGGAATTTTTGTACTAAACTAGTTAATTGAGATTTTTACCCGTAATAGCTAAAGTACATCCAGATATAGATATACAAGTTCTTTCCTAGTCTTATTTTATCAAATTTCAATTTAAAGTATGAAGTCAATGTAGATCCCAAGTCAATCTCAATGAGACACATCAAAAATATAAAACTTACATACTGAGGAAATGAAGAATGCTCTAAGTGGATAAAAACTAGATTGGAGGAGATTTCTCATTAATAAGCAAATGCAACATGAAATTTAGACAAATAAAAATTGATGTTGAAAATTAATAGAAGAAAAGGAAAGGAATCCAGAAATTAAAAAAAAAGGAAAAAAAGAAAGAAAAAAAGAAATTTTAAAAAAAGGCATAATAAATAATCATTCTATCCACAATTCAATATTAATTCTCCTTTATTTTTATTTTCAATTTCTCACAAAATCACTAATAATAAGTAAAATTTTAAAATGAATGGGTGTAGAAGCACTTTAGTACCCTGTCAAAAGTTTCCTTCTCTTCTATTCTCTAAATCTTCTCCTAGGTGTACCTACCTTTCTTAGGAACATTGCTAAATGTGAGAAGTCATTCAGAACTCAAATGTTAATGACAAGTAAGAGGTAAAAAGAGTCTTAAATAATAATACCAATCCCTGCAATAAACATCCTTTCCAGAAAATCCTCTATCAATGAAAACCAAGAAGAATAGAAAAGGGCAGCTTTTCAACGTTGCCTGTATCTTGGCACTCATTCAGCGAATAACAAAAAGCAGTTTCATGTTGATCAGCAGCAGTCACAGCAACAACAGCAGCTGTCATAGCTAATCAAAACAACAACAGCAGCAGCAGCACAATTAGTGACAACAGCAATGTCGTGTATTGAAAACCGCAAACTGACATAAGAACTGATTAGCCCATTAGCACCTGAATTAATTTTGCAATGCATTGTACACACTGATTATTATTGTGTTTGTGTTTGCAGAAACATTGTTGAAGTGACTGTTCACATCTTTTTGCAACTTTTATTGGCAAATTGTTATATTACTAAATTGTACTCCAAGTGCACTCCAAACTGTTGGAAATCCGAGCGGTATGAACCAGCCATTGTTTGCTTTACGTTGATCTTGTGAAAAGAATGGTGTTTAAGAATTTTACTTCTGAAGTTAGATTTCTCATTTAGTAATGCAATGAAAAATTAATATTTTGTATTTAACGAGAAAAAAATTGTTATAAAATATGTTGACTTAGATTGACTTATTCACTGTACATTGTGTATATAGTGAAAGTGAATTACTCTAAATATTAAAAATGACACGAAATTTAATACAGTGTTTTCAGAATATTCAACTTATAGCACACTAATTTAAATGAATCTGTAATGCAAACAATTAGTAGTTCTTTAAATTACATTTCATTTTCCTAAACAACAGAAGGAGAGTTTAACAACATTTAGAAGTTGTACTACAAAATTATTCCTTCATGAATAGTCTAAATAATTATATTTTATTACAGTAATATTCTTTTTTATTAGCATAAAATGTTACAGAAAAATTCTAATATTAAAAACAATACTGTAATTTGATCAAACGGTAAAATTGCCTATAAGTCATAATAATAATTAACAAATTTCATGCAAAAAAGGAAGTAATACATCTAATGTTCCATCTCAAATATGGAATCCACTATTAATAGTTATTTATTCACCAAGGATGTTATAAGGATTCTCATGACTGAGTGGCAACAAAGAGCCCAAGGACCTTTGGTTCAAAGGTTTTTTGTCCCCTCAGATTATTAGAACCAGTGTACATAAAACATTTTATTTTTTACCTAATTCTAATGATTCAGATTTACTTATTTACTAATTAACTAGATGTTAACTTCACTACATGTGTTTTTACAGATTTCCCTCCATAAGACAACTTGCAGCATCATTCAGCTATTTTCATATTTCCTTTGTAACCACAACCCTCTCCAGTTATCCAGTATATATTGAACTCCATACCAAAGGCATTATCAAGCAATAACCTATCAGCAAAAAATTAAATTTATTATTCTACCCAAACTACTCCCCCCGCAGTAAATTGATACGTTTTGAATTATGTTCTTTCCCAGATTTTGTATCTACATTGGTACTTTGATCCTCATATTACTAAATAGGTATTCTTCAAAAATTTAAGTCACATTTATAAACTCAAGAACTATTTGTTATTAATAAAAATGTAAGAGATCACAACTTTGACTGAGAGGAATTTAGAAACAAGAGCGATAGAATCTTCTCAAGTTTTTTTTCTTATGTTTATGATAGGATATTAACAAACACTGAGGTTTTCTTTCTTGGTATAATTTTTTGCAGTTGGGGTCATTTAAAAAAAATATGCCAGCCACAAAATTTAGATTTCTGAAACATTTCTCCCCTTTCAACTCATCAGAATACTCAGCCCCCTGTAGTCAACATTCCACTTTCCCCACATTAGATCAAAGTAACTTAAATATAAATTGAGTTAACGTTGTACACATATTAATACTAATTTTTTTTATCCCAAGATACACATTTTATTAACTTGAACTTTCATTTATAATTTTATATTAATAAAATAAAAATATTACAAAATTCTTTGATAAATTACAGCAAATAATCAATGAAATTCTTTGAAACAATACAACTCTTTTCTTTAAACACATTCTACAGAAAGCATTCCACATTCAAGAATTAATTTGTATGGCATGCATCAAATTTTGCCCTCATATTTAATCTCAAAACAAAATAAAATGAGGGTAAAAAAAACAACAAAAAAGGACTTCATGCTAACAACCTTAAAAATATCTATAACTTTTACAAATAAAATTTATTAAGAAAACTTCAATTGAGTCTATTAATCTAGAAGATTAGCAAAAAGTATTCAAAATTCTCCAAACATTTTTCTTTCAGACAACATTCTTTTTAAAGAAACAAAAAATCACAAACTTCATAAATTGAATAAAAAACCTAAATAATTGATAAGAATAACAATATCCAAAAGTGTAACATCAAAGAGCAAATAAATGACTGAAATAATTGCAAAACAAATCCATTTTCCATCACAAACACACTTCTATTATTAAAAGTGAGAAGTAGTAGAAGGAAAGATCTGATATACTATAGTTTTTCATTAAGGTAGAACAAAATGCCCGATATCATGGTTTTAAAATAATTTTCAGTTTTTTTACCAATCTAAAGAACCAATATTTATAATTAATATTTGTTCACTAATTATGTAATTAATAAATCTGAAAACGCATTTAAAAATGTATCCCTTCTAACTGTCTAAATAGTGTCCCAGCTCATAAAATACTTCTCTACAACTCATTTTCTCAGCTCTGAGTGCATCTCTTTAGAATTTAATCATCAATTAAGGAACTTTATCTAAACAAAATGCCAATTTCAATCTTCAATAATTTCACAAAAACTTTAGAAGCATGTCAAACTTCTCTCTTATGCCGTAATTTCAGATTTTTTGGGCTATTCCCAACATTCATAACCTTGAAGAGCTAAGATAACCATTCATAAGATTCAATCATCCTCGTGATACTATTTTGATGGCACGTTAAAACAGATAACACACAATGAAATGAGGCTAGTTATTACCACAAATACGAAAGTTCCTCTCACAAATTTGTTCAATTATTTATAAAACATCAAAATATGGGCAATAAGAAAACTATGGATCCAATAAAACTATTTACACCCTATATGTGCTAGGTCATTTGAAACGCTTCATCCCTCAAACTATGTTTCTAAAAATTCAAAACAATAAACCATAATCTTTCCCTCATGAACAATATTTCCTAAATTCACAGCACAAAATTAATGGAGTAATTCAAAACCAAAAACCTGAAGTAATAAAACAAATATTCCGGTAAAAGTAGATAAAAGAAAAAATTGCACTCACTGGGAATGGTAAATTTCCTTGCAAACCAGCTGAATTCATATATTCACCCAGGTGGTCGTCTTGCAGCTGTAAACACATATATCCATAAAATGGAATAAATCTGACAACTATAAATAATCACTATAATTTATCACAATTCACTGAAACATTTAACACTATATATTACCATTTTGAAATAAGAATTTTTTATTAATATTTAATTTCTTATTTTAGTCACATTTTAAAAGGTACAAAACTTCTCCACATTAAATTCTTTAAATTTCAAGAAACATTAACACTAAAAAAACATTTCATTCTTCCAACAATTAAAAATTTCATTATAGTCCTCTTAAAATATAACTTTTCTTTCCCTTCTTGTTCAGTTTACACATTTTAGGAGGCTTCCAATATTCTCAATATTTTTTTTTTAACTTTCAATTGAACTGGTTGTGTTCCCAACCTCAAACACTTAAGCATCTCTAACCTCAAACGAGCAGGAACAACTTACCTCCAGTTCAACTTTCACTGCACCTTCCAACAAAAGGTGATGTATACCTTCCATCGTGTCTTTTAGCGCATTGCAGTGTTATATCATAATTATGATACCAGAAAAACATGAACTTGGCTATACTTTTTAAATTGCTTGAGGGATACGGTGCACTTGTTTTGACTTGTTTCTTCAATAGTCAAAATCGAACGGGCGTTAAAATCTGGAGCACAACAAAACACAATCGTTATGTCGCACGGGCGCAGCTCCAGCAATTGCACGGAATTCTGCCGGTTAATTCAAATTCTAATACTTGCCTAAATTTCTTTCAAAATAACATAAAAATCCTGTGCAAAAACTTATAAATGCTTCAAACAAAACACAGCAGCAGTTGCTGCCGGGAAAACTAGTCGATGCCGGCCAAATTTCAGGCAAATGGCAGGAACGGTTTTGTTTTTTATTTTTTGTGTCTTTATTTTTTTCTTTAAAAGTTTGGTAGACGCTTCTCATAGCGTCTTTTACTGGACCAAAAGAACATGAGCATTCTCCTCGTACTCACGAAGTAAAATAAATGCTTTTGTTTGTATCGATTGAGAGCAGGAAGAAAGATTTTTCTTGGAAGCGGCCTACTTCGTGAATCCATTGTCCGCGGGAGGTATCCTAAACTCCGGGAGGAAAAATGAAACTACTTTCGTTTTTCAATTCTCACACAAGATACATATCACACAAGACACCTCCCAAGATGTTTCTCTGATAAAAATTGTGTCCGTTTCGTCGATTGAAAAATACACATATTAATGCTTTTTTTTATTTAAATTAAAGAAAAAATTAAAAAATGCCGTTTTGATCTCTCTCTTCCAAATTGGAGCGAAATTCTCGAAATAAGTGTATAAAAAAATAAATAGAAAGATGTCACGAATAATGTTTCAAAAATGTTTTACCGTAATTGCATGTAGTTATTTCACAAACAAAATAGCGCGCTTTAAGACCGTTTCGATATTCGCAATTTAATACTCTGGATCGGTATTACCCTTTTCATGCAAGATAGATTTACTCCAATAACAAACTTCCAAAACCTTGTAATAGTTTACTTGGTTAAAGAAAATTTCATCTCATTTTAACTTCATCTAATATTCATCTCATCTTTTTCAGAAAAGAATTGCTTTTTACATTCTTGTTTATATACTCGTATGTCAACTTGACTATATGAGATAAAAGTACCTCTTGTGAGATTATTGATGTCAACATTACGATAAACAGAATATTTGAGATAGTATTTCCTCTGAAGAAACAAATAAATTTAGGGGTCCTCATTTTGAGAAAGTGTTGTTGTTTACAAAATATCTGTGCAACCATGAACAACACCTAAAATGCTTACGGATTTTTCCCCAAATGGATATGATCTGGTTGAACTCAAAGCCTTGCAAATTTGAATTGGATATTTTAATTTTTGGGCATGATTTACAGGAAGTTCATTAAATATTTTCAATTGTTTCCACCCTGTCATTCAACTACAATTTGAAGAGAGAGATTTCTTATTAAAGCATTTATCCTTCCTTGTAATTATTTCACGGACAATATTTTCAAACTATGAGTATTTTTTGCGCAATTTTCAGTTAAATCGTGACAATTTTCACAAATATGTGAACAAGATTTTCTCAAAATCGGCTCCACATTTTTTTCTGCTAACTTTCTGTGAGGATGAAGAACAATACACTGAACAATTTGGCCCAACTGCTATTTTCATTAAACCTTGAATTTCCAAATATTAGGCTACAGATCTTGGGTACATAGTATTATTTACGGATGCGTCTGGACATCTGAATTGAGGAACGACCTGACGGCGTTGTAGCTAGAGCGATGGACGAAGAAATCTATATTCTCGAATTTAAATGCCAGCAAGCAAATATTTTTTTTCGTATACCAGCAAACAACTGTTTCCATTGCAAGAAATCGTTCATGAAAGGCATTCTTTGGCACTGCCCGTCGTCACTGCCTATCCTCAACGTTTGTCTTCCCTGCCCGTGTCCTCTCCGAATGTCACATTTCCAAAGTCTTAAAGAATTATAGAAACCAATTATTAAACAGACAATTTATTCTTTTTAAAAAGAATAAATTGTCTGTTTAATAAATGGTCCCCATTATTTAATAATAAACACAGACATAAATCAATTTTAGGACCAACGTGTTATGTTGTCAACCAAAAAACTGCTTTTGAAATTTGTTTCAAAAATTAATTGGGTCCCTTTTATAAATTTATAATGCTGATATACAAAAAAATAGAGTGTGCACTCGTACAAATGTACGAGTATAATGTTGCTTTATTGCACTAATACGAATTGAAAATAAGTCCCTAGCGTCGCTCCTTTTCAAAACATGTAGTTATGAAATAAAACATACATCATAAATAAGTTGCATAATACACTATTCTGGGAAAACTCGCAGAGGCAAGTGTTGAACGAACACGACGATTTCCAAATGAATTAACCCGTCGCTGGCCGCGAAGACAAGCAATCGAGTTCAAAGTGTGAATCAGCTAGTATTATTATACAGTGTCTCAGACTAATTCTTACAAACTTCTAGATCATGAAGGTGAGTCAAAGTTGATCACTTCTTCCCAAAGAACATACGGAAGGAAATTTCGAAAAACGAAGTCATAAGTGGGTCATTAGCCCCTAATTCGAAAGCGGTGGCTTAGTGCATCAACTGATGTCACTGCAGCCCCTCTGACCAGGAGGTCCGAGGTGCGAGTCCCGACGGCAGGGTTTTCGACACTAGCTTTTCAGCTAAGTCGGATTCAGTCGCTGTCTGGAGGAGAATTCTAGCGGCCGGCTGCTGTGATCGGTAGTTTTCCGTCGTTTCTCCGATCAACGTCAGGCGAATGCCGGAGCAGTACCCTAACAATCGAACCACGGACCGCGCGCGATCTTTCTTTCCTCTTCCTTGTCCTATCCTATCCGCACAATGCACTACACTGCCACACATGTCGAGAGACCGGTCGGGGAGAACTTAGAACTTGTCTCGGCTGGGGCAGTGCCCCGCTGGAGGGACATACCGATAGCTGACGGTAGGTCGGCGCCGGATCTGGCCATCCAGCGGAAAAAGATCACCACCACCTCCCGCCAAATAACAATTCATGATGCGTTACCTAACAATAAGGTAAATGTGACAATGTAACTTCGTTATATGAAATTACCCACCACATGCTCTTGGGAAAAAAGTTATTTTCTTGCGGCCCCCCTCGAAACTCCCCTCCTCCTTCGAAATTTGTAATATTTATTCTGAGACATTTTGTATTGTATAACGTAACAAATAATTCGAGAGAGTAGCGCTACTAGTTTCATTGTAGCGCTACTAGTTTCACGAGAATATTTGTTTTTCTGGCTCTGTTCTAAATTTGTTGCGATTTTGCACACGTATAGATAATATACCTGAAGAGACTATACAAGACGGGGGACGCGTCCTATATTTCTTGATGTATAGGGTATACGGGAGGGAACACTATTAATCTATTCTAGTAACCTTATCGGTTAAATCACATCACTATCCCCGTGTTCGAATTCGTCGGTGGCGAATTTTCTATATTAGCTAAGTAGCTGGGTCGAATCCAGCCAGTATCGGAGGAGAATTTTAGCGACCGGCTGCTAGTTTGTCGGATCAACACCAGGTGAATGCCGGAGATGTACCCTAACAAACGGGCCATAGACCGCGCGCGATCTTTCCTTCCTCATTCTTGTTCCCTTCTTTCCCGTTACATGCATACTCTCATACCTTCGTGCGTTACTACGCCATTACTACCCAATGCTTAATTGATTAGTGATTACGGGCGCGCTAATGTCTAAGGACATTTTTCCCGTTAGTGTAGTGCATGCTTTATCCTCGGGAGGTGGCAGTGATCTTTCCCCTCTGGATGGTGAGATCCGGTGCCGACCTATCTGTCGGCTAGCGGGGTTTTCTCCAACCAGGTATCACCCAGCAGCGGGGCACCGCCCCAGCCGGGACAAGCTCTAATCTCCTGAAGTCATGTAGTAGTATAGTGCATGTAAGTGTGTGTGTGTGTGTGTGTAAGTAAGGGCTGAGGAAAGGGCAAGGAAGAGGAAGGAAAGATGGTGCGGGGTCCGTGGCCCGTTTGTTAGGAAACTTCTCAGGCATTCACCTGGTGTTGATCGAAGAAACACGGAAATCTACCGATCAGAATAGCCGGTCCTTTATAGGATTCTCCTCCAGACAGCGGTTGAGTTCGACCTAGCCGTCTAGCTACTCAAAAGTCCCGCCACCGTCGGGACTCGAACCTTAGGACATTCCGATCAGAGGCGGAGGTCGTTAAAACCTCCAGGGGGGGGGATTAGACGGATTAACGAGTGAAATTTTCACTTACAACGACTAACGAAGACCACTTTCCGTTACGATTTTCGAAGTGTGGAATTCATAAATGAGGCACCTAAATTTTGATTAATTGACCCTGACAATCTCTCAGAGACTTTTCGGCGGGGGCAGCAAACTCTTACAAATTATTACACTAGCAGTACTAAGCATGTTCTTAGGACCCTCCCCCCACTTGTGTTTTTAAACAAAATTTTCATAGTGTTAATTCATTTCATTCAATAGCCCTGACGTTATTGGGGCCCCGTTTTCTTCATTTAAAACATATAGAAATTGTACTTCTAATCCAAAATAATCGCTGCAAGTTATTTATTTTGTTTGAAGAGATGATGATGATGATGATGATGATGAGAAAGAAGAATGATAGTTTTGTTGGGCACTTTAGCTAGATATAAGAATCTCCCGTGGACCTACTGGCCCAGGCCTGTTTTCTCTGTCGCTCCTGCTGATCCATCCACATGTTTGGGCGACAGATTGTTAGTGATTTCGAGCGCGTCAATTGCTTAAGTCATTAAACCCGTAAGTGGCATGTTTTTCCTCGGGAGGTGGCGGTGATCTTCCCCAGCTGGATGGTGAGATCCGGCGCCGACATACCGTCGGCTAGTGGGGTTTCCCCATAACCAGGACTCTCCCACCAGCGGGGCACCGCCCAGCCGGGACAAGCTCTAAGCTCCCGACCGGTCTCCCGGAATTTGTGGTAGTGTAGTGCATGTTAGTGTATGTGTGTGTAAGGGATGAGGATCGGACAAGGGAGAGGAAGGAAAGATCGCGCGCGGTCGGTGGCCCGATTGTTAGGGTACTGCTCTGGCTTTCGCCTGGTGTTGATCGGAGAAACAACCGAAAACTACCGATCAGAGTGGCCGGTTGCTAGAAGTCTCCTCCAGACAGCGACTGAATTCGACATAGCTGACAAGCAAGTATCGAAAAATCTTGCCACTGTCGGGACTCGAACCTAGGACCTCCTGGGAAGAGGCACCGCAGTAACATCAGTTGATGTGGCCCTGAGCCACCTCTCCCGGTTTGGGACCCAATTGACACAAAATGTAGCTCGTGTCGTTTGAATGAACCAAGAAGGACATTCTGAATTATGAAATTATTGAGTGTGAGAGGAGATTCTGAATTTCAGTAAATATAAAGAAAGAATCAGACATATTCTGAATGGGGCAAAGCGTCATTTTCTTCGTACTTCATAATGGCATTTTATAGCTAAAAAAATTACATTCCTGAAAAATACTGTTACATGCACTTGAATTTATTTTGATCTTCACAAACAGTGAGTAGTTATGTTACTCAGAACTCACGTATTAAAACATGAGTATGTTACATTCAGAAGAGTCCAAACAGTTACAACCTTCATTAATTCCGGTGCCTATGAAAATTTCACGAAAAAAAATTGGTTCACGAAGGTGTAGAATCTTGCTCACGCATCAGCTTTGAAGTTAGATTAAACAAGAACATTGTGGTGCGATTACAACTCTCGAGAATAATTATAAAAACAAAAATTATGAACATAAGTGTTGATCCATCCACATGTTTGGGCGACAGATTGTGATTTCGGGCGCGTCAACTGCTAAAGTCAAAAGACCCGTAAGTGTAGGGTATGTTTTCACTGAATGAGTAAACTGTATTGAATTAAGAGAATATTTTTGGTGTTGCAGAAACGTGCTAAAACTGGCGCGAGCTCCCACTGGCTTAGGTAATGATAAACCACCTACATTTACATTTACAGGAGAGTAAATTGAAAGTTCAGAGAACTCGGAAATATTTATTGCATTGGTACCGCATACACTACTGTATTGTATTACCTTTCTTCGTCAATTGCTGGAGAATCAGAGATTGACTATTGACCAGTCCCAAGCATCTCAATTATAGGAGGTCGTGAGTTCGACGATTTCATATGTTCAAGATAAAATGAAGAAGATTATAGTCAATTTTGGGAGACTGCTTTCGGGTTATGTCTTGTTTAACTTTACGATCTTTGTATCGAGGAATTCCCATCGTGAAAAATATTTCAATTAGCGAAAATGAAACTTCACCCGTATTTGTAATTAAATATACCTTGACAATTTAAGTAATCATTAACTTGAATCGTCTACCTCACAATTGGACTGGAGGGTCTCTGACCGGGAGGTCGCGACGGTGGTGAATTTTTCGAATTGAGCGGCTGTTTGGAGAAGAATTCTAGTGACCCAGCCGATCTGGTTGGTAGTTTTCTCTGGTTTCTCCGGTCAATAGCAGGAGGATGTCGGAGCTGTACCCTAGCAAACGGGCCACGGACTGCGCGCGATATTTCCTTCCTCTTCCCTGTCTTATTTACTTACCACGGTATATGATGGGAGGCCTGTCGGGAGCAGTGTCCCGCTGGAGGTGGGGGATATCTCCCGCAAGCCGACGTGTCGGAGGGCGCCGGATCTCACCATCTAGCGATTGATTGGTTGATGCTTTCGGACGCGTCTGAATAGGGTCATTCATCACGGAAGTGTAGTACATTTTTTCTCGTGAGATGGCGGTGTTCTTCCCCCGCTGGATGGCGCAATCCGACGCCGACTACCGTCGGCTAGCGGGATTTTCCCCAACCAGGTATCTCCCACCAGTGGGGCACCGACCCAGCCGGGACAACCTCTAAGCTCCAACCGGTCTCCCGTGTGTGTAAAGGGAGAGGATAGGGCAACGAAGAGGTGGGAAAGATGTGGCCCACTGCCCGTTTTATAGGGTACTGCTCCCGCATTTGCCTGGTGTTGATCGGAGAAACCACGGAAAACTACCGATCGGAACAACCGGCCGCTAGAATTCTCCTTCAAACAGCGACTGAATTCGACCTAGCTGACAAGCTAGAGTCCAAAATCTTGCCACTGTCGGGACTCGAACCTACGCAGACTGTAGACTGCGGAGTCATCAGTTGACGCCCTGAGCCATCTGTCCCGGTCCAGTGGGGGCAGCGACATTCCCACGATAAAACGTCTACTTAACTAACGGGACTAATGACCATAGCAGTTGACATGCTCGAAAACATCAATCAATCGCAATTCGGGCCGGGCGAAGATGCAGGGTCACAAATATAAAAAACAGACTACAGTCGATTCCGGTTATAGTGAACTTCTGGGGACTAACATTTTTGGTTTACTATATCCGATGACGTCAGTATTATAATGCAGTCTTGATATCTCAATGCTTCTTGCACTGTTGGAACACCGTCCCATTCTCTGAAGGCCCTTTTACCCGTCTGATAACGTACGAGATCCTTTCGTAGCGGCATGGCGCAAGCTGCTAATGAAACTGATCGCTGAATCAAACGTTCTGCTATCTCCGCTACTTCCATCTCAGAGGAGACTTTTTGGTTTATAACCTTTGGCCGACAATATTTTTGGCGTTTTTTTTTTCATTTTTCTTTTTTTTTCATTTTTCTTTTCAGAAGGGAATTAATTTCCAGGGCGTATTTCCTATGTTCATTATAGTTGAAGTTCACTGTTCACTATTATCGCATCTTCTTCGGCTTATTTATAATGTAGGAGAAACGGGACAAGTGACTTATGTTCACTTTAACCGAGCGTTCACTATAATTAGAGTCGATTGTATTTTGTTTATAAACATTTTTCTTACCTTATTGGCAGGAGCTCTCTTCGTGAATTATCCAGTGGGGGAACGTTTGGGTTTGTATTATAGCAGCTACGGTTTCTAGTCCAGCAGATAGTTTTTACTGTTTTTTGTTTTGTTTTTTTACGAAAATAAATCAAGATCACAATTTCCTATAAAGTATTTCAACAGGCTTGCCAGTACCAACGCTTTATTTTGAAATTATTAATCAGAAGCTTGTACTTCACCATTTCGATTCAGAAGACAAGGCACGACGTGTAACTTCGAGCTGGTGGAGTGCGAGATGTATTACAATTTGGGGATATAAAAATAAATCATAGGTAAGTAAAGCATCGTCCATATCCCATAACGAAATATAACTCCAGAACTAATAATAATAATAATAATAATAATTTACAAGTGCTTTAATGAACAGTAGAAGAGTTTCTTACAGTACATGGCAAATTATATTAACATTGTATACTAAGAATAACTAGCTTAGCCTGGCGCCTCCGCGTGTTTTCATGTTGACAATTTTTGTGTGCTATGCACGTTCATATTAAAAAGAATTTCTTAAACAATAAAACTGCCAGGCTCATTTATTCTCAGCAGCAGTGTGTTCCATGAAAAAGTATCGAAATTGAAGTACTTTTTTTTTTAATTTGTGTTTTTTTACTTAGTAGATGTAACAATCAACAAAAGATCGTCAATATGAAACAGGTCTTAAAATTCACGTTGAGTCAGAAGAACAGTATGGTGAGCCATAGTTTTACAGCATTTTAAATGCCTTAAAACCCCCCAATGCAGGTTTTTTTTACAATTCTTCTGGAATATTCTAGAAAGATCCGGCTGAATATCAAGCCAATTGATAGCAATAGAATTTATCACCTCCATACGTAGCTTTAAAACTCTCCACAACGCGTTTTTGGTGCTAAAACCCCCTCCACGTTTTTACAATAATTCAAATAACAATAAAGTCGTAACGTCGCAAGTACGAATGAATGGGAGTAAACTAGTAATTCCCAACGCTTCAGCAATGTCCCCGTAAGGCAATGAAACCAACAAATATGCGTGTTTTTCTAGAATTCTTCCTGAATATCCTAGATGAAACCGGCTAAGAATTGTGCCAATTCTCGTAGAGAGAATCTAATGAGCTACTAATCACCTCAATAGGATTCGTCAAAAACGCGTTTTAACTACTTAAAAAACAAAAAGTTTTTAAAGAGAAATTTATTAGACTTTTGGGGATTTATCCGAAAGAAATGATCAATTTGCCAGGAGACAGTCGCGTCGAATGGCACCTCATTTGTCTCTATTGGTGGACTGGAAGGAGCTTATTTATTTTTATTAAAATAAAAAATAAGGAGTATAATTGTGAGTGACGGACAGATGGATGGACATATGCAGGATAATCAATTACTGAATAAAGAGTAGATGAACTTAAAGTAATCCATGTACTATTTAATACATTAGGGTTTTTCGTTTAAAAACACATTTGAGCTTCCTACACAACCAAATTTCGTGCTTTTTCTTTTAAATGAAAGGTAGTGAACCCTAGATGTGTTATCACTTGCTACCGCATTGTTTTGCGACTTGCAATCGATCCAAGGGTATCTTTCCGTCATTATTTTCCAGTTGATGCAACGAAGATAGGTAATTTTAGAGTGAAAATTGAGTTTTAAATCCAATGATTACTGAAAGTTAACAAACGTGATGTCCAGTAATCGGCGACATGTGTTCTTAAAAAAAACGTTCACAGACTACAATATGTGATGTATTATATTTTCAAGTTTAGGTGGATATCAGAATAACATACAAGAGCCGATCTTGGTAAATATAAAATGTTTCAATTAGTGGTTTATTGCTCCAGAATTTGTAAACCTCCTTCATTGCATCAGTTTTGGACAATAATTACTGAATAACACGAAACAATATTTCAGGGGTTTTCGATTTTCCGTATAGTGTGCATACGTAGTACTTTTTTCTGTTGAAACTTTTATTCGACTCTTCGTTTTGAGCGATTTAATCGCAAGGGTTCTGCTAGTAAATTATAATATACAGTAATAATGAAATTAGCTGTTAATAACAGTTACATTATACGTAAATAATGCATTGATTCAATACATTAACCCATGGAAGCCAGCTCGCTGTTTTTAGAGAAAAAATATTATAAATCCAATGCTGGACGTTTAAAATACATGCCCTTTGCTGTTAATTAGCGCCAAGGAATTATTATAAATGATAGAATTTCAAGTACGGCGCCAAATTTGAATGCATTTTGGCCGCGTATGTGCCAGCAACCCATAATAATTTTTTTTGACAGAAATATAATTCAAATGATAAATGCGTGTGATTAACCTTTACTACGAACAAAAGTATTCTTTTCAACTTCTTTACGATTCTAAACGGAATTAATTTTTTCTTCTTTCTTTTTTTCCCGAAACGAAATAGAAAATTATATTTTAGTTTCTTTTAATTTTTGTTTTTCGAACTTATTTCATTTGCTCTGAAACATGGAAATAGAAAGAAACTTGCGTATCTTTTCGAAACAGCATACCGCTTTCCGATGTTTGATTTTATTTTTTCCGTTTCATGTCTTCGACTGTTTGTCTACGCGCGTTTGTTGTTGCGGCGAGCTGCATTGGTCGCGATTGTGGCGCGCGCGACCAATGCAACGGTGCGGGGTTCGCCCGGACGCCGCCAGGGTTTCCCCGCTTCTTCACATTGGCGCCTCGTTCGTTGCTCTTTCCACCGCCGACGCCGCAGATGACGCCGGCGCGCCACCGGCGTCCCAGGTCAGCGGGTGGGGGGTTAACCAACCAGGGTGATGCGGCAGCCGACAACGTTAATGAAATAGCAAACTCGATTAGTTAACTTTTAATTTTTTCCAGCGAGTTAAATGAAAACCCGAGGTTCAATTAGATGTATACGTAACCTTTTTGAAGAAATTTTACAAATTATTCGAGTCAAATATTTCGATATATCAGTACTTGACAAATAGCAATTTTTATTTTTCAAGAACAATGGAACGAAGCAAATAAAAGCAATAGAACGTGTCAAAATGACGCCGATGAACCACAATAACTATGGCAGTAGTTCACTGGCTCACCCAGCACTAGGTTAATGACGGAAAATGACTATTAAATTGTTAATGAAAGTAAAGATTTGGTTTATTTCACTTTTCTTCTGTCCACTGTTTTCTCATATCACACTGAAATTACTCATCATTTACACTGATTGAAAATGTTTCCCTTTCCTGAACTCCAATATGGTTAACTGTAGTTTGGGAGAGAGAGAAAAAAAGGTTATTCAATTCTGCTCTCACTGATACCCTTCATTACATTTTTCACCAAGAAGAAAGAGAACAAAGGGTGAAGAAATAATGAAGACAATGAAATTTTAGGTTTTCTTGAATAAAGTTTACGGATTTTAAAAAATTGATCTTAAAGATGTTCTAAATTTTTCTAAAGAAAATTATAATCGGCAAGTCCAAGTGAGAAGAAATAAAACCAGAAGAGAAAACTGAAACAAATACATACAAATAAAAGAACACTATGGCCGATGAACAGATTGGCAAAAGAATGGGCATGAAGTTCTGAAAGTGCTAAATATGGAAAATACAGGTATGATACCCACCAACGTAATCATAGAAGAATAGAAAGGAAAGTAAATATTAAAACCACTGTAACAGTAAAGATAATGAAGTGATTTAGAAAGAAATTAATATAGTTGCCATAAAGTAGAAAATTGAAATTCAAATTATGATTCAAAGAATCCTAACAGCTGAAAGACACAAAAACAACAACAACAACAACAACAACAACAAAGCTCAGGGACCCAACTCTTAAATTTGGAATTGTTAAAACCTGGACATCTGGGGAAAGTTTTAGAATTGAATGAACTTAGAGGAATGCTACAAATTAGACAGTCTTAAAACAAGGAAAGAAATGTCAGGGATAAAGGAATTATCATACCTACAAAATATACTACTACAACTACAACAAAAAAGGAAGATAAAGTGGAAGAGGAGGATTGTGGGTTTAAAAATGGAAGAGGTATTACAGTTGAAATCCTTATCTAAAAGCACGTAATAAAATCTGAATTATATTTGTATGACTTTCTACATTTTGAGAGCCCAAAAATTGATTCTGCATGATTCCCTACAAATAAATTTAAAATACTGATGATGATGATGATGATGATGATGATGATGATGATGATGATGATGATGATGATGATGATGATGATGATGATGATGATAATAATAATAATAATAATAATAATAATAATAATAATAATAATATTTTTTTTTTAATTAGGTGATAGAACTTAGGTCAGCTCAGATCTGTGACACGATGAAAACACTTGCATCACAAGTCGCGAACCCCAACTTCCAAAATAAATATACCAACATGCCAATGTTCTTCCCTGAGAGTAAGATAAGGAAGGTTCTGTTAATTCAAAGAATTGAACATTAGATCTCTTTCATATCCCTTCTTAAGAGAAGGGATCCTTCCTTTCTTGACAGAAAGTTAAGAAAATCATGCAGTTTATTTGTTCCACTATTTTATGCCTATAAATTGTAATAATATTATTTGTTTACCTGTAATTACACCTAATAAGGTTATAAATTAATTAATTTTGACTTGTGTTCTATTGTTTTGAAAACCTATATTTGGTAATTTTAGACACAAATGCAATGAGAGCTTTTTCCTGTGCAATTTTTATTTTTATTTCCTATTCCACTTATTTTTTAAAATTTTTTTATTGCATTTTTAGTCACCTAAAAGGTAAGTTTTTAGTGCTTTAACATTCAAAATCTACAAATGATCAATCACAGCAGCAGCCTCTAGAATTTTCGTCACACTGTTAAGCTCAGTAAAAATGTGTGAAAACTATACCACCATTGGGACTTGATCCTTGGACCTCCCAGTTTCAGATGTGAGATGTGGACTTGCAACTTCAACACACACTTGCACAATGCTTCTAATCTCTTACATTTTGCCCCTTAATAGTGAATTTGTGTGGACCCTCTTCAACATTGACTCAGCTATAGCTCATTAGTAGGGAGTGGATTTTTATGAAATGTCTTTTTTTTTTCTTTTCACTTTGGAACAATGACTTTTAGTAAAGACATTAATTTTATATTATAACAAAAACAAATGATCCATTTTTATATGGCTTTCTACTAAGTCATTTTTTTTTACCTTTTCCCCCGTCATTTTTAAGGTATTTTTCACTAGTCAATTAATCAATAGTCAGTTCGGCTGATTTTGGGATAACTAAAGACAAGAGATTTCACGGTAAAAAACAGTCCAAACCAAAAGTTTGCATGCTGAGTTCACTTGAATGAAAGGGAGAAGCCTCATTTACATCAGTAACATATCCAACAGCTTGAGTTGTTCATCTGAACTGATTTTGATCCATTTTTTTACTTCATTTTTCTTTGCGTTTAGGGCATTTTAAAAACTTTTTTTTTTGGCCATGTTTTAGGTCATCAAAATATGCCCCCTATTCATTAGTATGCTTCCTAATTACAGGAATGAAAATTAATTTGGAAAAAGGAAAACAAAATCAAGATTTTTAGACATATCACAAATTGGCACTTATTTCTTCATTCTCCTTCTCTTCTTAATGTGACAAATTTCAGACTTCTTTAGATGAATTGTTACATGCAGGAGAACTACAACAATTGGTCACTATTGAATATTATGAATGTTTCTTTATGTCTTTTGAGCCCTGGTGAAGATTTTCACTTTGCTCCTCACTTTCTACCTAAAAGACTGAATTGCTTATCATTTGTAGGATCTGGCAATTAATCTCCAAGAATCTGTCATTATGATGGCTACAATTTTTGAAGTATTCCAATTTTTTTAAAGGGATTTTTAATTGATTAAATTCAAATACAACATAATAAACAGCTCACAGATGACTTCATCTCCTTGTTATACAATATTAGCCGAGTATCTGAGACTCATCACAATCTGGGGTGCAAGGCTGAGATGACAATAGGAGAGCGCTATGCACAAAAGATTAATTTGGCCATTAACAGATTAAAAGGCAGGTTCTCCTTTTCTTCTCATTACATGAATGCCAACCAGTACTGGATTATTTCAATTTTGTTTTATCAGACTTGAGACTACTAAAAAATTGCACTTTCAAAATAAACTTCTCATATTCACAGTTATAATTACATTTTGGCTAATAACAACATATAAAATGTTATTAAAAAAACAATATATTTATATGTTACAATACGATACAAAATATATGCATATAAGTCACTAAAAGTATATATGTACAAGTTAAAAATCACACACACTGTACAAAAATAAACATCTATTAGGATAGACATCTTAAAAACAAGAATCTAAAATTAATTCACCCTAACTTGTGCTACATATATTGTCAACAAATACTTAATATAAGATCCCCCAAAAACAAAAATGATAAAAATTTAATTTCTTAACAGCTAACTGAGCAAAAAACAAAAATGAAACAAAGCAAATTATTTGATTAACAATAAACTGTAACTTCAAATAATAACGATAATCAGTGGCATAGTTAGAAGGGTAGGGGGAGAGAGGGCTTCCACTTTGGGTGTCACCATTTTAGGGGTGACACCAATTAGAAAATTTTATAATTGGAATTATATAATTATTTATTTAAAAATTATATTTCAATTATTCTGAAATACATACTTTTTTAATATGATATTATAAATAAATATCATGGACAAATAAACTTTTATTTTTATTAAATAATGTATAAACTATTCAGTAAAAGATAATTTTACATTTAGTTTATGTGGGTGGGGGTGGGGAGGTGATACCATTAGTTTTGCCCCTGGTAACACCAACTGACACTATGCCACTGATGATAATAAAAATAATTCTGAAGGAAAGATGTTTTTTACGAGACATTCCAGCCCATGCATCTCTCCACAGCCATTTTCCATCGCGAATATCTTGCATCTCTCTCTGAAACATGCATTCACAAATTGCTAAACAAAAGGTGCAAAAGTTTATCTGGACCAAAGCATATCTCCAATGATCTTTGGGCCTAATGAAAGATAGGTCTTGCTCATTTTCATTACATTGTCAAAATCAATATATATGAAATAAACAGAAGTTCTACAGGACCTCTTTTAAACACTTTTTCCTTGAAAGATTTTTGTTGCTCTTCTGTAAACTTTAACGAGATACAAGGGTTGGACAAAATAATATGAACACCATGCAATATAGTTCAGATTTTTGCATGTTGGCACCACTCTTGATGTGTAAACTCTGCAACGCAGCTGCATTGCACAGTTGACGGGCCATGTTTTGAAGATTCTATTACAGGGTATGATAGGCTTTGGTCTCTGAAGGTGAACACAAGCTATTGGTGAAATGTATAATTTCTTGGACTTTAAAATAGAGCAAATGGTGTGCGGTTAATGGGAGAATCTGTGACGAAAACAGCTGAACTGTTTAATGTTTCACGAGTGACAGAGTCCATGGAAATGACAACAAATAAAAAAGAATGGTAAAACATCAATGGCGAAGAGGAAACAGAAAAGATAAAACCATTATGGCAAAAGTAACTGCAGAACACTCGTTTGAGTAAAAGTCTCCATAAAAACAGTACAGTGGGAGCTTCAGAAAGCTAGTATTCATGGAAAGTCTGCAATTGCGAAATCCTTCGTAATGGTAGTCAATGCAAAGCTGTGAAAGAAGTAGTGCCACATCTTGAACCCTGGATACATGAAGACTGGAAGAATGTATAATGGTCCTCTGAATCATCATTTACATTGTTTTCATCAAACAGCTGAGTTCATGTATTGAGAACCTCAAATCAAGCCTATGATCTTGGACTGCCTGCTTCCTACAGTCAAGCATTGGGGAGGTTCCATTATGATTTGGTGTGCAGCTGGTGCTATCATTACCCTCACTGGCCAGATTTCTGTGAATGAATATCTCAACAATAAAGTGGTTACAATGATGAGTATTTTTTTGCCAAACACTGACGAATAGCATGTTGATAATGCACCCATACACACAGCAAAATTGGTTCAGGTGTTCTTTGTGGTGCAGCAGACATCTTCCCTGGCCAGCACAATCACCAGACCTCAACATAATTGAACTGTTATGGGGCATTTTAGAGCAGTTAGATTCCCAACTCCAACATTGTTGAAGCAATTGGTGGATGTTTTCGTACAAGACTGGGAGAACATTCTGTGGAAAACTATTCGGACATTCCACAAATTTACTCTGGAATGAATTGTAGCTGTTTCAAAAGCAAATGGTGGCCCAACACCTTATTAATAAATGAATAGTTTGTATATGTCAGGTGTTAACATTATTTTGTCCAACCCCTGTACACAATTGCCATAAATGGTTAATCTGAAAGTAAGAACCAAATACTCCAATCTGTAATCACAAGGAAACTATCTACTATGAAACTAAATGAATTGAAAATTATCTTTTCCCTTCATGTCTTCAGACTAACGATTAATCTTTAATGTGGCAGAAACATGGAGCAACGAGTACAGCACATAAAGCTTAAACTTTCTTTTCAAGATTGAGGAAGGTAAATTGTCTTTTTCTATTTGTGATCTTAATGTGAAACTGAGCTTACCTTCTTGAGTTGTTCGAGGTTTGAACTCATCACACGGAACTTGGGGAATATCAGTGACATTCCACACATCAATTCCTTTCGCACATCCTGCTGCAATCGCTGCTCCCAATGATGTAGTTTCTGCCATTTGTGGACGCACTGAGAAAAGAAATCAATATTATATTTACCTCTACCTATGATTACAAGATCGAAGTATAGTTGAGATGGAGGTCATTATAAAAAAGGATATGGTGGTTTTTGAGAGACAATTTCATTTTATTTACATTATTACGGGGTCATACCCTTAGAAATACAAATATTGCAAAGTAAACACACAACACAGGTAGCATGGCAAGAATGCATATAATAACTACTGCTAAAACAGCACATACTCTCTTGCCCTTAGTAATGGTTACATAATACTATTTACATCACAATTTCTCTCCGAATTAACACATCTCAGTCAACATTTTTTTTGTAAAACTCATTATAAATTGTAATTAGGTCCAAAAAACTAAATATTTTTAAGTCAATATCCACACAAATTTGAAAATCATATCTGTGTTTCATACAGCTAAATCATCTCCCAACAACGAGACGTATTTCACAGAACTACAGCTGCTGTTTCACGGGATGGAAAGCCATTGTCGCATTCCAATTTGATATTTCCTGTAGGCTAGCAATTTTTCTTTCCCATTACATTTACATTGTATTCTTCAGAGAGAAAACCTAATCGTGTTAATTTCAATTAAGGTTTGCAGATTGCTTGAACAAAAATACATAAATACTTTGAGAAAGTAAATACATTCCTTGCAACACGGACAAAAATATGGGATTATCAAATAGGTTATAAATAATTTCTAAAAGATTAATTAGTAAATATAAAAAAAAAAAAACGGAAATGTAAAAAACAAAGAAAGAAATATGAAATAATATACAACACATGAAGTATCCAACTGACTCCAAGGACTTCTCAAACTATGTTCACGAAGCACAGCAAATTCGAAGCAGGCAACTCGGATTAATGAATTATATTACATTACAAACATTACAGAAAAAATACTCATATTTTTGAAAAATTCAAGATAATCTTATTTGAAGATCTCTTTTTGATGAATGCATTTCATTAATAAAAAAGTGTACAATTATAGTTGTAGGAAGACACTGAGAAATTTTGTAATTTTTGGAATTTTCAAAAATCAGAAATTTTAACGAACATGAGACCTGCACCATTCTCTTAAGATTCCTATACGCTATCCAAAGTCAAAATCTAATAAAAAAATTTGGAGCTATTTTTTGAGGGAGAGAAAAAAAAAAAACACAATAACAACAACGAACTGTTTAAACAAAACAAACAAGAAAGCTTATATTCCACACAAAATTAAGTGAAAAGTACTCAAATTTTAGAACAATTGTACATGAAATTGTTTCAAAATCTATCATTAAGAAACAGATTTCAATACAGGAAAAAATCTCTTCCTTTAATATTACAGTTGAAGAAAGACACCGAAAGAATTTTCAACTTTTGCAATTTTCGAAAAATTAGGATTTTCAATGAGCAGGAGACCTGCACCATTCTCTTAAATGTCCTTCACATTATCCAATAACAAAGTTTGATAAAAATTGCTGGAGCCAATTTTTTGAGAATTTCGAAAATGTCCCCAGGATTTAATGTAAAGTTCCCTCCGAAATCAAAATTTTGTTTTCAAATTCAAGGGGCAGTGACATAAGTCAGATAGATTGCGGAATATAAAGTTTGAGAAAAATCGACTGAACAGTTCAACTGTTAGCACTGTTCAGGGACAAATATTTCACCATCATTCGAATTTTCGGTATCAAGGACCCACAAAACATGGATTCTAGCTACACTAGATACAAGAGGGATTTTTTTCTAAATTTAGCAACTGGATATATTAAATTATTTGTTTTTTTTCTGTCTGTAGATTTAACAACTTTGTCAAACTGTATTTGGTAGTTAATTTATAGGTAGAAAATTGTTTTTTGGAAATAATTTTCTGTCTGCAAAATAAAGACCAAATTGTCTGACAACCGGATTTACCCACTTTTTCGTTACCAGGGCCCGGCAATAAGAGTTCTGCTGAAACTTCACAGCTTTTCCCTCCAGCATTACATAACTTTCCCTCTACTGCATAAGTGGTATCAAGAAAGTAAAAATACAAAAAGCTAATTACTTAAATAATATAATATGTACAGCAAAACAAATCACTGCCTCACGGCTAGTATCAGAGAATTACATATACAAGTATCAAAGAATTAATTAAATCATAGAATTAAATATAGTAGATACACTTTGGATTAAAGAGTAATAGAAGTTTAAGGCAACTAAATTTTTTTTTTAAGTCATGATTGAAAAAATTAATACCATCAGCTTATTATTTTCTAGAGAGTCTATTAAAGATATAAAAGCTGTAGTTCTTTGAAGATGCATCCACCCAAAGGCAGGAAGGGTTTCTCGTTCTCATCTGAGGGATGTGAAGAGATAAGAGAAAGAAGCTCAGGGGAATCAATGCGGACATGTAGCATTTTATAGAAGAAAATTAAATCAGAATTTTCTCTTATCCTGAAATCTTTCCAATTTAAATAAATTGTAGAATTTGGAAATATCTGGATCTATGGATTAGTGTCCCATTCCAGGTAGGAAGGCAAAGAAATTTATGTTGTACTTTTTTCAATTGATCAATAAATAATTTTGTGTATGGTGACCAAATGACAGTAATGTAATCTACAATTAGACAAATCAGAGATTTTATAAACAATTAATGGAGTGGCAGATTTAGTGTTGGGCAAAATTAGACCCCAGATCCATACAATTAGGTAACTTAGAGTGCCTGGTAGACATATTAGTAAATTTCCCAAAAGATTTAGGGTCATTGAAGCAGTTAGTTCAATTTTACGTACATAAGAGAGGGGAAAGGACATGCTGTAAACAAGATACTCTGGATTGCAAGGCAGAAAATTTAACGTAATAATAGAATCTATTAGTTTGTTTCTACAGTTTTTGAAATTTATTTTTTCTCTCATAAAGCCAATAAGCTCTGAAGAGTACCATATACATCTATACCTTACTCTTCAAAGCTATTAGTTAACTTAACTGCATTGGTGGATAAGAACTGACGAAAACCAGTTTTTTCGGTTGGTTGGCTGGTTGACTGATTGATTGGTTGCATGTTTAGTGTGTGTTTGTGTGTTGGGTGGTAGTGCATGTTTTTTTCATCAGGAGGTAGCAGTGATCTTCTCCCGCTGGATGGCGAGATTTGGTGCTGACCTACCGTCGGCTAGCGGGCTTTCCCCAACCATGTATCTCCCACAAGCAGAGGAACACCCCAGCTGGGACAAACTCTAAGCTCCCGACATGTCTCCCGGCATGTACAGTAATGTAGTGCATATTAGTGTAAGTGTGTGTGTCTAAGGGATGAAGATAGGATAAGGAAAAAGGATAGATCTTGTGCGGTCTGTGTCCCGTTTCTTTGGGTACTGCTCCGGCATTCGCCAGGTGTTGACTGAAGAAATTACAGAAAACTAACAATCAGAGCAGCTGGCCTCTAGAATTCTCCTCCAGACAGTGACTGAATTGGACCTAGCTGGCCCGCTAGTGTCAAAAATCTTGCCACTGTGAGGATTTGAACCAAGGACCTCTCGGTCAGAGGAACTGCAATGACATCAGTTCTTGTACTGAGGCACCTCTCCCAGTCCAGTTTTTTTGGAACAAAGTGATTGATTAAAGTATATAAACAGTCATAAAAAAATTGTACATTAATATCAATGTCGTATATGTCAAAATAAAAGTTCCAATCTATGGTATGAAGATAATAAATGATAAAATCGTAATCACAATGTTTGATGTCGCAGTACAAATATGGTAATTTTGTATCATTGCCAAGACGATTAATCAGTAGGTATTTAAAATAAAGAGCAGGATGGTATATGTTGAATGGTAATAATACTGGATAGGTAGATTTAAAAATCTTAATGTAATCAAAATCAGAAAAAATGAGATAAAATAATGAACTGTGACCATTATATTATATTGTGTGGTTTAAAATTTAAAGATGCAATAGTATTAGACAGAACCAACGCAGATAAGTTACCTGATAGCCTTGAAGAGAAAGGTATAGATGTATGGGCTCCATAAAGTAAATCGTTCTATATTCATATAGTAGAAATTATTATTTTGATTAACAAAACAAGATTCTTATTGAGATTACACATTACAATCAAATTTATGAAGAGCACCTGCATAAATCATATCTAACTAGTCACACATGACTGAAATTGTATATGTGACTCAATAAATTATTAATATTATTATTAAAATACTTTGAAACTTATACCTTGCTCAGTTCAAGTTTGTACTAGATTCAAAACACCTTCGTACTATTTAGTTCTTGTAAATAAAAAGATACTTCAGCACTTCATATTATACATTCCAATATATTCATACATTCATATATTCAAACCAAATAATCTCTATCTTCAACTAGAGAAACTGATAATTTCAAGAACAGTAATGAGCATATGGTCAAGGCTGCTGTTAATTACATTAATACATACAGCAATTTTTTTTATTATCCAAAATCCTTTTATTGTAGTTTTACGTTAGATTCTTGAAATAAGAAAAAATAAAATTAGTTACGCTGTTTTATGTTTAACTTTTATCAGCTTACCATGGCTGACTAAGCTAGAATGATCTTCTACTTTTCTAAAATTACTTATCCCAGTCAACCAATTATAAATTTTACATGTTTTTCACCAATCCGAGATATCTGCTATGGTGCTTAGCAAAAGCAATCAGTGAGTAGCAAGCACTCAGCAAGAGCTGAGTATTTGCTATATTTGATATAGGGATCCCTTCAAGCAGTATGCATGAAGTAACAAAAGATAACTTACTGACAGTAATTCCTAGGAGGTCAGCTTGCAACTGCATCAACAAATTATTGACTGTCATTCCTCCATCAACTTGCAGCTTTGTTAAAGGAGTTTTACAATCTTTGGACATAGCTTCTAAAATATCCCTTGTCTGGAAACAAATGGCTTCCAAAGCAGCACGCACAATATGGTTTTGTGTGGTATCTTCTGTAATTCCACATATCACTCTGAAAGAAAGCACAATAATTAGTAAGTGCTGGTTTCCAATGTGAAGGCATGCTTTTCCAGTAAAGTATGCTCACTTGGTATACGCATAAAACACCAATTTCCAATTATTTAAACGTCATATATACAGGGCCTTTATTTTATCCCACAACCTACATCTGGGAGCACCTGCTCATGTTGTTGTAATTTGGCAGCTGTGTATCTTTCCTGCCAGTCAAGACACAGTCTTAACTACTATATCAGTCCTGCAAGGAGGGAGGCCTTTTGAGTTGAGCAAGGCAGGTGGGGCAGTGAAGTGATGCAGTGGGGTGGAGTGGGCTGGGACATTAACAGGCAAACTGAACTATGCATGATATTTAACAGGAAAATCATACTCTTTTTGAGAATTACACACTGTCGAGACCATCTTGAAAATCACTAACACTGATGAACTCATACATATGAAGTTACAGAGGGGGCATCCCTAATAATGAGAGCAAAACAGGATGCAAAACAAGGCAAGAACTTCCCATATCATGATTTAAAGGAGCCTGCTGAGAGGTTCTTTGAATTTTTTTTCAATGCTTACAGTTAACTGATAGTAGCTGCAGGCATTCCATTGAGGAAACTACCACATTACTAATACTACTCTTCTAAATTTCATGAAACAGTATAGAGTAAAATATTGAATGAACATATTGGAATAAAAATTATGAGAAACAGTGTTAGGATGGGTTAATACGGTTTATAAGACATATTTGAGTACATATCTTTCATACTTTTTACTGCATAAATGCATACATACTTTATATAAATGCACATAAACCTGGTCCCTAACAATAAGAAAGAAATTGTAATAAAACAAGAACTGATGAGAGGGTGCATTTGTACTGAATTTTCATTGCGGCGGCGGCGGCGATGGTGTAACGGTTAGCGTATCGGACTGTTATACCCAAGTTTGCGGGAACCCGAACGAAGCCGTGGATTTTTAAGGGCGAAAAAATCCTCCGTACGCCTTCCTTCGGAGGGGAAGTAAAGCCGGCTGTCCCATGTTAGTAGATTTACTGCATGTAAAAGATCCTCAAGCCTAAATGACGCCTCTGAGCTAAATTCAAATCGCCTGTTTCGTCGCCCAAGTAATACCTTGTTTCTCCCATGGTTGGTGAAAGGAGCGCAGCGGAATTTGCGTGGTCAGACGGAAGAGCAGGCCTCATGGCCTGAGTCTCGCCACATAAAATAAGGCAAATTCAATTCAATTCAATTCATTGTACCAGGAACTGTAGTGAAACTACCCTACACCTTTTTTTAAAAAATTGTCACATCATTGAAGCAACGTGTCTCTTAAACCCTATTTGAGCATTGAGCGCTTGTGTGGAGTAATCCTCCTTTACTTTCTTTGTCAAGTCTCGTCACAGTAGTCAGCGAGTGCCTTTTATCCCTTCGGCCAGCGGCTCGATGCTGTTATGTCCTGGGGTTCCTAGATGGCTCCCAACCAGGAACCCACAAGTTTCAAATTCACCTAACCTCCATAACTTCACAGAGTGTAGTAAACAAATTCGGCAAACGATGCCAACGCCGACCTTTTGTTATCCATGGAAAAAAAAAGGAAGAAGTTCGCTGTTCCTCCTCTGCTAAAGCAAGGTCGATTTGATTCAGAAGCTGCATATCTTAAGATCACTTAATAAATGTTCTCTCATTTCATTATTTGAAAATAATGTAAAAATTTGATAACTGTAATGTAGCAGTTAGGCTGCTCACCTTCACAGGGTCTGGGATTCAATTCCCAATTGATCCATGTGGTCTTTGAAGTAACAAAGCAGGTTCATGGCAAATTTTCTCCAAGTTCTCTTATTTTCCCTACTTATCATTTCATCACTGCTCCCATTATTCTATTATCATTTCACATTCAGTACCTGCCAATAAATTCATCTCATCCATTCTAGGGTATGCAATAGTAGCTGATAGTGATGATTTCAATACAACCCCAAGTAAACACCTGCCTTATTGTAAAGATGTTATCCTCCCGGTTTTTATCAGTCAACACTAACTCTGTTCTTCAGTTGTAATAAACACTCTCTTTTAAAAAGCCAAATACTTATAAAAAATGATTTGTAGTATTTCCAAGAAATTTGTTGAAGCATATTTACATAGTTCTACAGGAATATCCCCAAGCCTGGAAGATTTACCATTTTCTATCTTTTCTATGGAGTTCTTTACCTGATTTAAACTTATGCACTATATATGTTCATTTGAAGATGTTCTATAATTATTATTCTGTTCATGTCTTTTAATACTTCCTTGTACAATGGTCCCAGGATAATTTCATCCATTCATCTATTTTTATGCCATATTAAACAATGTTCATAAAAGAGCAGATAGTAAAAAAATCAGTTAATAATTAATATACTGCTTACATTTCATTTCTTACATTTACTTCCTTCATCATGATGAAGGTTGACTTCCAAGTTTATTATACATTTGAAAAGTCTAAATTCCCCCACATTTTCCAGCGTTCATTTCGATTTTTCAAGCTAATTTTCTAGATTTCCTCTAATGCATAACTATTATTTGACGTCAAAGTTCAAAAAACAAAAAACTTTTGAGGTAATCTATACTGAAATCAATGCTAGGAAAATGAATGTGAAATATTTGATTTAATTTGCAGGTATAATTTAAAATTGTGAATTAATTGATTGCTGAAATTATAAACTAATAAAGAAAATTAAAAATTTTAACAACACAAAGTATCATTTCATTGTCAATTAAATGATTTTTCTGAGCTCTTTGGTATAATTCCTTGACTTTGCACTAATTTCTCCCAGAGAGGTAACGTTCCCTGACATTTTCCATTTGCACCTTGATCCTTACGAGTTCGAACAAATTCACACACTTCTAATCATTCAAATATTTTGAAAGTCTCATTCTTACCCTCTAGCATCAGGCTGCCAATACGGAGCATACAGCCCAGAAAATGCAGGCACAAAATACAGATCATCTGTAGAGACAACTGAATCCGCAATTGACTCAGTTTCAGAAATATCACCAAGAAGTTGAATGTTGTCACGCAACCATCTTAGGGCGGCTCCTGCCACAGCTGCAGACCCTTCCAATGCATATACAGCAGGAGTGTTCTTGCCTAGCTGATAGGCCACAGTGGTAATAAGCCCATGGGATGACTCTATTTTTGCCGATTCAGTGTTGTATAAAAGGAAGCAGCCTGTTCCGTAAGTACTTTTTGCCTGGCCTCTCTTAAAGCACATCTGACCCACCAAAGCTGCATGCTGGTCACCTAAACACTAGACAAAAATTAATGCATTTAATGCTTTTAAGTAAATCAACAGCTGTGATATATACAGTAAAATCTGTCTAAGCAAGAATTGAAAAAGAAAATTCCGGTTTAGGGAGGTTTCCGTTTTATGCAAGGTTGTCCATTGTACGACACTTGCGATATTGACAATTCTGCCCTGAAAGTTGTAAATTACACGACTTTATTATAATACAAAAATACATTAACATAATGTATTTACGGAAAAAATCACAATTAAATGAATATTTAACTCGCATTGACAGCTTCTGAGAAAGTTAAAAAATTCCTACCTTACTGGCTGTAATGACTGCTTGCTGACTCTTTCAGCGCACACTGCGTCATAACCCAGTACTGTCTCTTTCTGATACCCTCCCATGACCTTGAGCAATGCATATCTGTTTGAGAAGTTATGATTTTCAACTTGGGGCAGGGAGACGTGGATAGAAGCCATGCCCAAACACTTTCCCATGCTCAGACTCAGGAGAGACGGGAATTCCCCTATAGGCTACGCCTTGAGACAAGCAAAGGTCGAATTCTATGCGACAGCTGAAACCCCTGTCCTTTAATGTCCAACTGCTGTGACTAAATTGTGTGTCACACGGATAGAGAATTTAAAACAAGCTTCCAGATGCTTTTATTTCATTAAGAACATCTTGTTGCTCTCTGCCAATTGCATTAATTTCACTGAAATTTCATTTTATAAAGATTTTTCCCCCTGCAGGACATGAAAAACCATTCCATTTCCACGTTGGAGAGGTTCCATTTTATTCTGCGTAAAATACCATTTAACTTAACGAGCTGGAAAAATTTTCTGGTTAAAGCAGGTTTCCGGCTTGTACAGGTTCCAGTTTAGACAGATTTTACTGTATTTCTAAAAATTACATTTTTGCGACTTTTTATACAAGCACAAGCAAGGAAAAATATCAACTTACACCTGATATTGGAATTCCTTGCAATGGCCCATCTGACACAGGTGCATATATCTCCGAAGAACTATAGATTTTAGGAAGAACTTCCATAGGAATATTGAAAAACCTAAAACAGAAATATAATGCACAAACAACTATAACCAGCAAATATATCGCATTAAAACTCTACAATAAAAAAAAAATTATTTTTAAAAACATTTGGAAGAGTAAACTAATAATAACTTTCATATTTTCATGTAGCTCAAATTCTTTTCAAGGAACAGCATGAGTTTCCATAGGAGCATGAATACAAAATAATAACAAATAATTTTATTATAAATAAAACATGCGAATATAAACTATGGCATTGCATCTACTAATTTGACTTTACAGTTGCTTAGAGAAACCATACCCGGCAATACCCTGTAATATATACTTGGATTTATTTAATGTGGTGTCTCAAGATCAGGAGAGGGAGCTGTAAAATCGGAGCTGTAGTGACGATGCAGCTCCCCATTGGAGTCTGCCTTCCCTCTCCCTTTCGCATGTGACCTTGAGACACCATTAAAAAATTTCCCACTCACATGAAAGAAAAAATTCCATTAAATAAAATCTCTCTTATAAAGGGGATTTACACATGTTGGCTTTAAGTGTGAGAATGGGGAAAAGAAACAAGAAAAATGAAATTGATTCTCTTATATGGAATTTAAATCTTGGCCATGAAGATTATCATTACAAAAACAACTGAACAATTTTAAGATAAAAATGTGTTAACTAAGACTAATAAAAATCTACTCATATTAAATTTCAGTCAATTATCACGCTATAAGTTCTCCTGTAGTAAACTTTGGAGAGGTGGTGCTTTGTATGTGTAATGTTAGAGATAGTACACGTCATTTTGGACCTACACGAGCCATTTCTTTAGATCTGATTTCTTACTATCATATTTACAATATCCACACTTGAAATCAATATTTTAAATAATAAGTAAACATTTACATTTAATACTTAAAACTACACACAAACTATAAACAGATATGCAGTATCTAAAGAATAGGAATGTGATGAAAAATTAAAAGGATAACTTAAATAATAATCGAAATCTTGTACACAGAGTGATTTTATTTACAATTTTCCAAAAACATACTTATAAAAGGCATCTCTGGTTTCTGAAAATTTCTTTTCTCTATCAATGATTCACACTGATATCTGTATTACAATTTATGGTAAATGCATGTTACAAAGAGTGATGATATTTTAATTTTTTCCACTTGCATCAGAAACATCTAGAAATAATTCATTACATCAGAAACGATGAAAAGAAAACTTACAAGATTCTTCACATGGTCACAAAACTACTTTCAATCGAAGAATCAGCAAAGCAGACATGCAACTTGCTTGATAATAATGGCTCAGATACACGAAATGTAAAGCTTCTTACTTGCGAAATATCAAAAATTTAACTTGGTAAAGATATGTGGGGCCACCTCTCCTATAGTGCCGGCGCTAGGCATGGACAGACCAGGCGATCGCCTGGGGCCCTGCAAGTCCAGGGGGGAGATGATGGGACTGACGGGAAAAAATTATTAAAAAATTGAAAAAGAAATTAAGAATTGAGAAAATCGTTATCTTAATTTTCTAAGTCAAGGCACAGTTCTCTAATATGTTTTATACAATTTTGAATTAGTTTTTTACCTTAAATGAGTTTATAGTCATTACTTACAAGGTAGGATTCTTATGAAATGAATCAAATGACGCTAAAATGAATATAGGTTCTACTGAAATGCTTATATATTATTACATTTATTTAACAAATAATTTTATTAAACACTAACTAAACACAACAATTTTTTTTAATGTTTAAAGATCACCATGGATATTGTATAACTTTATCACTAAATACTTTTACTTAAACCTATTATTTAAAATAAATTTCCAATTTTTTTTTATAGTTTAAACATACTTTTTGTTCTTTGTTGAAATAAAATAATTATCACTTTTTTAAACAGTGGGAGGGGGGGCAAATGGGGGAGGCCCAAAATTGTCTAGCTTTGGCACTGTTCTCCCAAGTTTACAATTAGAAATAGTTTAAATCAGAGACACTGACCTACATAACTGAGGGTCCCACTGAAGTGAATCCAGATTCATAAGCATAGTTCTTGAGGCATTGCTCACATCTGTCATATGGAGACCTCCATTTTTACCTCCAGTTAAGTTCTGAAATATAATAATTTTCCTCCTTGTTTTAACAGATCACATGATATACATGAAAAGTTGGTACGTACAAAATTATAAAAGTACATGAAGTGAATGATGATCAATTAAGACATCATTCAAAAATACTTTCAATATTATGAGGAAAGAATTCCTACAAGTGACTCATCTGATGAAAATCAACAAGGGAGGAAGGCAGTGTTTTACCCAACCGCACCATAGGGGTGCAAAACCTCCCTCCAAATTTTTAACTACTATATCCTTAAACAAATTTATTATAATACCATATCCCTTAGGGTGAGATTGATCGATAGACTGACGTTTCCAAGCAAGTCAACTGATGTGGTCTTTAGTACCATTAACCTAGTAATTTTTTTATGCCTGGAGGGGGCAGTGTTCCTCTATTGCTGGATGAGATCCGGTGCTGAACTACACATCTGCTTACAGAGAAATTTCCCCTCTAGACATCTCCCCCCAGCAGAGCCAAGCTCTAAGCTCCCAACATGTATAGCAATGTAGTGCATATACATGTGTGTAATTAAGGGGTTAGGATAAGACAGGGAAGAGGAAGGAAAGCTAGTGTGTGGCCCATGGCCAATTTGTTAAGGTACAGCTCCAATTTTCACCTGATATTGATCAGATAAACCACAGGAAACTACCCATCAGAGCAAATGGCCACTAGAATTCTCCTCCTGGAAGTGGCTGAAATCGAACTAGCTATATAACTAGTGTCAAAAATCTATTATCATCAGAACTAGAACCCTAGTACCTCCCAGTCAGAGTTGCTGCACAGACTTCTGTTAAATTCTGAGTTAAATTCTGTTAAGTCAAAGGGCAAGGTCAACCACACTGTACAGTAAACCCTCGTTAGCACAAACTCGCTTAGCATGAATTTGGTCATAATACAAACAAAACATTGGTCCTGGCGAGGGATTACCGTAATACGGACATTTATAATACTAGGATAACACAAATTTAATAACACAAACTCCGATTATTTTGGTCCCTTGGAATTCATGTAAATGAGGGTTTATTGTATTATTAAAATTAAACTATTTATGATTGTTTTAATTAATAGAAAGTGCATCTGAACACAATTACATTCAATTTTCAATGAAGTTACTTTTAATTAACTCTAGAAAAGGCAGGAGGTTCATTTGGAGAAATGTCATTCATCATGCAGGGGCAGAACGATTGGTAGGAGTTATCAGTTCTTACAAACTGAATAGGAAGTCTTTAAATTACGCTAAATATTAAAAGAGGATCACTGGAATGGCCTCTTAAAGTAGATGTTACAATTATCTTTATACATGTACTGAAAAATGAAATAACAAATTGTAGTTGCAGGTAGATTTTCCTGATTTTGATTGATTCATTAGTGATTCTGGGCACATCAACAGCCAAGGTCATTGGTCCCATACGTGTAGTGCATGTTATTCCCTTGGGAGGTGGCGGTGATCCTCCCCTGCTAGATGGTGAGATTTGGCACCGACCTACTGCCAGCTAGTGGGGTTTCCCCAGTCAGGTATCTCCCACCAGTAGGGCACTGTCCCAGCCAGGACAAGTTCTAAGCTCCTGACTGGTCTATCAGCATGTGTGGTAGTGTAGTGCATGTTAGTATAATGTAAATAGGGGGTGAGGACGGAAAGATAGGATAAGGATGAAACAGAAAGATCTGTAACGGTCCATGGTTCATTTGTTAGGGTACTGCTCCGGCATTAACCTGGTACTGATGGGAGAAACTATGGAAAATCACAGATCAGAGCAACTGGCCACTAGAATTCTCCCCCAGACAGCGACAGTACTTGACTCAGCTATGTAGCTGGTGTCGAAAATCCTGCCACTGTCGAGACTTGAACACTAGGACCTCCAAGTCAGAGGCCCTCCAGTTACATCAGTGGCTACCCGGAGTCACCTCTCCCAGTAATTTCCTGATTTTCACTAATTCCCTTCAGAAACATTTATTACAGTAAAAACTATGTTAATAAAGGTTCTATGCTGGAAAATGTTTGCTCAGGGTTCCTGTGTCTTTTGGGAAGCAGTATCACAAAGAGAGTAGAAGAATTAATGAGTAGATGGAATTAATTCCTTTCCCTGACTAATAAGTGACTGAGATATATCTGGTCACGCCAGATTACTTTAGGTATTCTTTAATTGTTTTATTCATGTTTTGTTTCAACTCATCACCGTCTGCCGTGGGCTCTTTTCCCTAGTATTTAGACATTTCATTTAACCTTTCTTACGTTCGTTTGCGTACTAGTAATTGATAAAATAACACACAGCACTCAAGAATAAATAGTTTTCATTCTTTCTAGAAATCAGCTCCCTTGGCTTCTGATGTTGCCTAAGAGGCAAACATCTCCACTCACAAATAAAATATTTTAGTCTTGTACCATAAATTACTAATATCGCTTAGAATATGTTTTTTTAATTAATAGTTCATAAATTCAAAGGGTTTATAAAAACATACATACCCATATCAGCCAAGAATCGATTGTTCCAAAGCAACATCTCTTTTCTCTCACAGCTTGCTGAACAGATTTTACGTTGTCGATCAACCAACGAATTTTGACAGCACTAAAATATGGGCTCATAGGGAGACCACAGAGCTTTTTCCAATGGTTTTTATCTTTTCCAGGGACTTGATCCAAAAGCCGCTCAACAGTTTCAGCAGTGCGAACATCCAACCATACTGTTAATAAAACAAAGTTTGAAATGCAATACTCAGAAGAGCAGGATTTCAAATTTCTAGCAAATACATTCAGATATAGTTTCTAAAATTCACTCTTAACAAAAAAGATTTGAAAAAAAATTTTTTTTAATTTTGTTTGTTTGACAAGTGACATAATAGCTAATATTTGATACAGATTGTAATGTCCCTAGATCCGCAGAGATTCACTGGCAGAGAGGCAACTGACGGCTCATTTGAAAGCTTGGTGAGAGGGTTAATTTTTTAAATTGGATTTCCAGCCCCTATGACCTACTGGGGGTAAATGTTAAGCAAATATTTCCTTATTCATTAAATTGAAGGTTTAATAAATTTTGTTTTTTATTGTATGCTGCGTTTCATTTCTTCACAGAACCCCCACAATTGCTGGCTTTTTGACAATGCAACATAAATAATTTTCATAAACATTCCCACATTTAATTTTGAAATAACAACAGTTTTCTTGTTTTCAACTTCTTATTTTGACTATAAGAAACCCTAAATAATAAAAACAGACTTTATACAATTAATAAAAAAGTTCAGTCTTCTGAGGACAGGATATTTATTGAGATACTAAAATACATTCTATGAAAAAACTACATTTACAATCTTTGTGATCATAGTATTGTAGTAACAAAAATTTTCCAATAGGAATTTTTTTAACTTTGAAACAGGATACAATATATAAAAATAAATTGGGCATTAATGGATAATAAAAATTCATAACATTTAAAATGACAAATTTTTTGGATAGGAATGGAAGAGATGCAGTAGCAGATGAAAGCAGACCATTAAAATTGTTATATAGAACCAGCCTGTACTTACTGATTGCATTGTGCAGTGGTTCTCCAGTTATCAAATCCCATGCTACAGTTGTTTCACGTTGATTTGTGATACCAATAGCAACAATATCTGACACACTAAGATCTTTCTGTTTCAGTGATTCTACTGCACAGTTTATGCATTCAGTGACAACTTCAAGGATGAATTTTGGATCTTGTTCAACCCATCCTTCCTGTGGGTAAACGCTGTGTGTTTCAATCTGGTGTGAAGCAACTATCTCTGATGTTTTTGATGAGAATACCTGAAAAAAAAGTCTGCATACACATAGAACAGTCAAAAAACAATTTAATTCACAGAAAGAATTAAAATTTTCAAGAATGGATTAATTTTTGACACCAAACTTACCAAAAATCTGGCACTGCTGGTACCTTCATCCAAAGCACCAACGAGAGGACCGTATTTTTGGAATGATTCCGACATAGTTTCTGAAAACATGAAAATTATTAATAAGGTTCAAATGATATCAAAAGAGAAATATATACTAAAGGTTGCACCAACTTGGGTTGGTATGTAACTAACAGATGTTGAAACCCAAATGTGACGGAAAGAGTAGGCACTTAGGATTTGAAGGCAAGCAGAAATCCCACGATTACATGATATCTTTTTATGACAAGTGAGAATTATAAAGCATGAAGCTTTGCATCACTCGTTATATAACAGTCATTCATAATTACAACTCCAGATTAAAGGTCGAAATGTGGACGTTCTTTCAGCCTTATAACATCACAGATGTTTTCTCAATGTCATAACGCGCGAATGTAAGTTCCAGAAATTGAAACGTATCGTAGATGAACGACAGGTAGCGGGTCACTGAGTAACAATATGTACGAGGAAGTGCCAACTCTATTATTAGTCACAGTACACCCAAATGAATAATCCGCGCCTCACTTTCGAATATAGTACATCCAGGAATGAGCACAAACAAAAATACATTAATAACACGCACTGTGAAAGCATAACCACAAACCTTTCGCGCGTTTTCGATGACAAGCTGATGGCTTCACTTTCCCGACTTGTGGCTACTGCGTTGTTATGACGTACATCAGCGCACATTGACCAGCAGTGATTAAGACCCCATTCACCTACTCGTTTACATACAGCCTCGATCTCCATCTCCACCACGCCCCTGTCCCACGTGTCGAAGGTTACATGTTACGCCATCAAGTCACTGCGCATGCGCCGAGTAGCGCACGCAGCGAACCACGAATTTTGTGTGAGCGGTGTAATCTTACTCATTTTCCTTATCAGGGAGATATGAAATTTCAGGAGTAAATTAATATCCTCCATTGAGAACGACATTAAAAGATAATCTTCGAGAGTCCAATCCGTTTAGAAGTTTAATGAGCCGTTAAATCAAATCTTTAACGAAAGACGTGAAATCAAATTTTGTTAATCCCACAGTTTCGCTGAAATTGATACTTTAGGGTGGTTAACTTTCATGATTGCCAGCGGGAAAAAAATTCAAGGGGTTGCAGGGAGATGCTGAAAAGATAGACAGAAAAACGATTTACCCCGTTCATAACATTTTTGTTTAAACATTTTTGTGTACATCGCGTGAGTTATTAATGCTCCCCCTCTTCGAACCGATTTTTTGGGGTGTAATTTTACTCTATTTCTCCGAAACTGTTACCACATACTGATTCCACCCCATTCCAAAGGAGAATTTCCATGAAAACCCTTTCTTTTGCTTTCTTGCCTTACTATGCGAGAAGAGACAGTATTGTAATCGTGCACCAGAAAACGGCGGCTTTTTGACAGAAAAACTGCTGGATTAAGGTAGCGAAAAGGCTTGTTCCCTCATGTAGTGAACTACTTCCTCTAACAGATTATGTAGTTAGAATCCATATTCTGTAGGACCTTTATACCGAAAAATCGATTCACGGCAAAACGTCTCTCTGGCTGGATGTGATCAACGCTACCGCCTAAAGTGTTCAGACGATTTTCTCCAAAATTGATATCCTCTGATCGATCTAAATGAACTCGAGGCTCGGTGCGTTTGAAACTGATTTTTTTTTCTAGGGATACTTTACATGAAGACTTAATGTTTTCAAAATTTTCTCAAAAATAGCGTCAAATTTTTTAATTAAATTTTGTCTTCGGATAGTGTAAATGAAGCATAAAAGAATGGTGGAGGTCTTTTCTCGTCAAATTCCTAATTTTTCGAAAATTGCAAAAGCTCAAAATTTTTCGGCTTCCTACGTCTAAAATATTGAGGATATTTTTTTCCCTTTCTTTTCAGAGTGAAATATATTGTTCAATGACAGGTCTTGAAATACGATCATTTACAATTTTTTGAAAATATGAGTAGCTTTCGCGCAATTTTGCGGGAAATATAGACAAATTTTAGACATTTATTTTCCAAAACAATAAGACTCCAATTTTTTTCTTTAATTTTTTCCTTGTATGTATCAAAGGACGATAAAAAAATTCTGATGCTGGTCCCATTTTCGGTAAAAATTGTATGATCTGCATGTTCAAAAATCGCAAAAAATGAACAATGCAAAAGTTCAATATCGAAGATAGAATTTTTTGTCTTAAATGACATCTGTTCTAAAAATCAGATGTTTAAAAAGGTCATGTACATTTTCTTAACCGAGCGATTTTCATGTAATTTGAGCTTGAAGTTAATGCAATTTATGTAAAAAAAACTTGAAGTGAAGTTCGAAAATTTATAAAAAAACAACATTGAAGTGAAAATCGTTTCATCTGGACCTCATTGACCAGGAGGTTGTAGGGTTCGAGATCCGACTGTGGGTACACGAGTGAGTACACATTTTCTACACTAGCTACATACCATTCAGACTGGAGGAGAATTCTAGTTGTCCGTGATGTCACCAGGGGAATAGCGGAGCAATAACCTAAGAGGGCACGGGGCTAACACCAAAAGGGCCACGGATCTCATGCAATCTTTCCTTCCACATCCTTGACCTCTCCTCTCTCTCTCTTCTCTCTCTCTCTCTCTCTCTCTCTCTCTCTCTCTCTCTCTCTCTCTCACACACACACACACACACACACACACACACACACACACACACACTTACATTCACTACACACAAGTCGGGAGGTTAGTACGGAGCTTGAAGCTTGTCCCAGCTGAAGCCTACCCCACTTTGGGAGATATCTGGGGAGAGGAAACATCCGCAAATTGACATGTAGGTTGCACCGGCGAAGGTGGAACACCGCCACATCCCGGGATATAACATACATTACACTTACAGACCTAAATAGGTTAACCGAAGTCGTTGATGCTCCCGGAAACAATAAATTCCACATACCCACACTCACTCTTGAACGAATGTATGGGGGGAAGTGGTCGAAATGAAATGCCTCTCTAGCACTTGGATTGCAACCACTTGGATTGCAACCACTTGGATTGCAACCTCGATTTCAATGTTTTCAAAACATGGACGTTTTTATAGAAACATAGATGTTTTAAACATCGATGGATTAAAGTCAATGTTTTTTATGTCGATGTCTTAAACATCGATATATTAAAGCTAGTGTGTTTGACAGCGAAGTTTTACGTTTTGGAAGATTTAATTGAATGAAAAATTTCCATAATCACACACAGTTCAATTCATTGTGTAAAAGTTAAAATTTCACTGCCGGTACCATTGTCATTGTATGTGTACGAACCAAACAAATGCTGTTTGTATCATCTTCATCGAGAATCCATTGTTCTTATTATTTCTTTAATTTCGTTTTCGTATTTTTAGTGTCATTTGTTAAATCTTCATTATATATTAAAAAACATGGCTGCTGTAAAATGAAATTTTGTTACGCCCGAAAGTGATGTTAGAGATTATTAAACTACCATTAAACATCGATGTTTAAAAACATCAATGTATTAATATAAACAATAAAACAGAAAATTGTCTGTCATCATTCATTAGATTTTGCCAGTAAAAAATTCTCTGCGGGCAAATTATTATGATAGATCTATTATTAACATCGATGGTTTAATTTGCAACATCGATGTTCCGTCACTAGCACTTACTGTGTTCCTACCGCAGAGGGAAACCATAGACCGCGGAGGTCACAGTTCTTGGTAGAGAACTGTAAACGGCCACCACTACCCGGACACCCGAGTTTTACGGCTGCACTCACGTCGTTATCTCTGAGGTGGAGCCAGTGATGGCTCGCTCCCGACCTTTGGGCTGGATTGGGCGTGGGGCTTCGTTGACCGGCATTCTCTGTGCAGCGGACTTCAAACTCACGTATAAAAGCCAGGCGGGGAGCATGAACCCGCCTGTTAGGTTTGCATCGGTTCAGGCGGGACGGGTTGGGGGCCCCGAGCCCCCTGGGCCTCGGCCCTGGGCCCCCAGTTGGGAACTTGGTTTCGTCGTGGTAGTGGACCGACGACTCTGGGCAAAGAGAAGGGAATTCTCCCGGCGTATTGTTTCAACTCCGGCAATGGCCTGGAAAGCCAGTAGCTCTGAGCTGGCAGGGCGGCCCGACCCAGACATTGAGTGGGAAGGCTAACGAGAGGGTAAATTGCCTTCTGACCCAGATACTAGCCGGTCTGCGTACTTGTACGCCGGCGGGAGGTGCAGGTAGGGGCTAATGCCTAGGTGCCCACCCCGGGGAGAAATCCCTGGGTATATAGCCCAATAAACAATCTTCCCACTGTGTTAGCCGCCGCGTCGAGCGCTTAAGGCCGCTCCACACTAGCCCGGGAACGGGCACGTAAAGAAAGTCAGGAGATGGACACCTCAGGCAGGCATTCACAACACGACGGGAACGGGCACGTAAAGAAAGTCAGGAGATGGACACCTCAGGCAGGCATTCACAACACGACGGGAACGGGCACGTAAAGAAAGTCAGGAGATGGACACCTCAGGCAGGCATTCACAACACGACGGGAACGGGAACGTAAAGAAAGTTAGAAGATGAACACCTCAGGTAGGCATTCACAACACGACGGGAACGGGAACGTAAAGAAAGTTAGGAGATGGACACCTCAGGCAGGCAGTCACAACACGACGGGAACGGGAACGTAAAGAAAGTTAGGAGATGGACACCTCAGGCAGGGATTCACAACACGACGGGAACGGGACCGTAAAGAAAGTTAGGAGATGGACACCTCAGGCAGGAATTCACAACACGACGGGAACGGGAACGTAAACAAAGTTAGGAGATGGACACCTCAGGCAGGCATTCACAACACGACGGGAACGGGCACGTAAAGAAAGTCAGGAGATGGACACCTCAGGCAGGCATTCACAACACGACGGGAACGGGCACGTAAAGAAAGTCAGGAGATAGACACCTCAGGCAGGCATTCACAACACGACGGGAACGGGAACGTAAAGAAAGTTAGAAGATGGACACCTCAGGCAGGCATTCACAACACGACGGGAACGGGAACGTAAAGAAAGTTAGGAGATGGACACCTCAGGCAGGCATTCACAACACGACGGGAACGGGAACGTAAAGAAAGTTAGAAGATGGATACCTCAGGCAGGCATTCACAACACGACGGGAACGGGAACGTAAAGAAAGTTAGGAGATGGACACCTCAGGCAGGCAGTCACAACACGACGGGAACGGGAACGTAAAGAAAGTTAGGAGATGGACACCTCAGGCAGGCAGCCACAACACGACGGGAACAGGAAAGTAAAGAAAGTCAGGAGATGGACACCTCAGGCAGGCAGTCACAACACGACGGGAACGGGAACGTAAAGAAAGTTAGGAGATGGACACCTCAGGCAGGCAGTCACAACACGACGGGAACGGGAACGTAAAGACAGTTAGAAGATGGGCACCTCAGGCAGGCATTCACAACACGACGGGAACGGGCACGTAAAGAAAGTTAGGAGATGGACACCTCAGGCAGGGATTCACAACACGACGGGAACGGGAACGTAAAGAAAGTTAGGAGATGGACACCTCAGGCAGGGATTCACAACACGACGGGAACGGGAACATAAAGAAAGTTAGGAGATGGACACCTCAGGCAGGGATTCACAACACGACGGGAACGGGCACGTAAAGAAAGTCAGGAGATGGACACCTCAGGCAGGCATTCACAACAAGACGGGAACGGGAACGTAAAGAAAGTTAGAAGATGGACACCTCAGGCAGGCATTCACAACACGACGGGAACGGGAACGTAAAGAAAGTTAGGAGATGGACACCTCAGGCAGGCATTCACAACACGACGGGAACGGGAACGTAAAGAAAGTTAGGAGATGGACACCTCAGGCAGGGATTCACAACACGACGGGAACGGGAACGTAAAGAAAGTTAGGAGATGGACACCTCAGGCAGGCATTCACAACACGACGGGAACGGGCACGTAAAGAAAGTCAGGAGATGGACACCTCAGGCAGGCATTCACAACACGACGGGAACGGGAACGTAAAGAAAGTTAGAAGATGAACACCTCAGGCAGGCATTCACAACACGACGGGAACGGGAACGTAAAGAAAGTTAGGAGATGGACACCTCAGGCAGGCAGTCACAACACGACGGGAACGGGAACGTAAAGAAAGTTAGGAGATGGACACCTCAGGCAGGCATTCACAACACGACGGGAACGGGAAAGTAAAGAAAGTTAGGAGATGGACACTTCAGGCAGGCAGCCACAACACGATGGGAACGGGAACGTAAAGAAAGTCAGGAGATGGACACCTCAGGCAGGCATTCACAACACGACGGGAACGGGAAAGTAAAGAAAGAAGAGGGACACCTTAGGTAAGCATTCACAACACGACGGGAACGGGAAAGTAAAGAAAGTTAGAAGAGGGATACCTCCGGCTGGCAGCCACAACACGACGGGAACGGGAACGTAAAGAAAGTTAGAAGATGGGCACCTCAGGCAGGCATTCACAACACGACGGGAACGGGAACGTAAAGAAAGTTAGGAGATGGACACCTCAGGCAGGCATTCACAACACGACGGGAACGGGAACGTAAAGAAAGTTAGGAGATGGACACCTCAGGCAGGCATTCACAACACGACGGGAACGGGAACGTAAAGAAAGTTAGGAGATGGACACCTCAGGCAGGCATTCACAACACGACGGGAACGGGAACGTAAAGAAAGTTAGGAGATGGACACCTCAGGCAGGGATTCACAACACGACGGGAACGGGCACGTAAAGAAAGTCAGGAGATGGACACCTCAGGCAGGCATTCACAACAAGACGGGAACGGGAACGTAAAGAAAGTTAGAAGATGGACACCTCAGGCAGGCATTCACAACACGACGGGAACGGGAACGTAAAGAAAGTTAGGAGATGGACACCTCAGGCAGGCAGTCACAACACAACGGGAACGGGAACGTAAAGAAAGTTAGGAGATGGACACCTCAGGCAGGCATTCACAACACGACGGGAACGGGAAAGTAAAGAAAGTTAGGAGATGGACACTTCAGGCAGGCAGCCACAACACGATGGGAACGGGAACGTAAAGAAAGTCAGGAGATGGACACCTCAGGCAGGCATTCACAACACGACGGGAACGGGAAAGTAAAGAAAGAAGAGGGACACCTTAGGTAAGCATTCACAACACGACGGGAACGGGAAAGTAAAGAAAGTTAGAAGAGGGATACCTCCGGCTGGCAGCCACAACACGACGGGAACGGGAACGTAAAGAAAGTTAGAAGATGGGCACCTCAGGCAGGCATTCACAACACGACGGGAACGGGAACGTAAAGAAAGTTAGAAGAGGGACACCTCAGGCAGGCATTCACAACACGACGGGAACGGGAACGTAAAGAAAGTTAGGAGATGGACACCTCAGGCAGGCATTCACAACACGCCGGGAACGGGAACGTAAAGAAAGTTAGGAGATGGACACTTCAGGCAGGCAGCCACAACACGACGGGAACGGGAACGTAAACAAAGTTAGGAGATGGACACCTCAGGCAGGCATTCACAACACGACGGGAACGGGAACGTAAAGAAAGTTAGAAGATGGACACCTCAGGCAGGCATTCACAACACGACGGGAACGGGAACGTAAAGAAAGTTAGGAGATGGACACCTCAGGCAGGCATTCACAACACGACGGGAACGGAAAGTAAAGAAAGAAGAGGGACACCTTAGGTAGGCATTCACAACACGACGGGAACGGGAACGTAAAGAAAGTTAGGAGATGGACACCTCAGGCAGGCATTCACAACACGACGGGAACGGGAAAGTAAAGAAAGTTAGGAGATGGACACCTCAGGCAGGCTTTCACAACATGACGGGAACGGGAACGTAAAGAAAGTTAGAAGATGGACACCTCCGGCAGGCATTCACAACACGACGGGAACGGGAACGTAAAGAAAGTTAGGAGATGGACACCTCAGGCAGGCAGTCACAACACGACGGGAACGGGAACGTAAAGAAAGTTAGGAGATGGACACCTCAGGCAGGCATTCACAACACGACGGGAACGGGAAAGTAAAGAATGAAGAGGGACACCTTAGGTAGGCATTAACAATACGGTGGGAACGGGAACGTAAAGAAAGTTAGAAGATGGACACCTCAGGCACGTATTCACAACGCGACGTAACGTAAAGAAAGAAGATGGATACTTTAGGTAGGCATTCACAGCACGACGGGAGTGCGAAGCTTGACGGGAACGGGGATGGTCAACCCGTTCAAATGCAGGGCTCAGCGCTTGGCGAGAGCAGATCGGTGGCGGGAAGGTGAAAGCGCGGAACCGTTTTCTCTCCCCTCACACCGGGAGAGGTGGCTTAGGGCATCAAATGATGTCACTGCAGTTCCTCTGAGGGAGATCCTAGGTTCGAGTCCCGATTGTGGCAGAATTTTCAACACTGGCTTGTCAGCTACATTGAATTCAGTTGCTGTCTTGGAGGAGAATTCTAGCGGTCGGCTGCTCTTATTGGTAGTTTTCCATGGTTTCTCCGATCAACACCAGGCGAATGTCGGAGCTGAACCGTAGCAAGCCGGCCACGGACCGTGCGCGATCTTTCCTTCCTCTTCGTTTTTTGGAGATATCCACACAAATATCTGAATATATCTAAAAATCGTCGATTTTCCGTTCTATTTTTTATGGTAATGTTAATAAATAATTTTACTGTATCATACACTATACTCTTCTTCTTGCAAAAATGTTTTATTGCAAATGAAAAAAAAAAGGTTTTGTAACCATTAATGAGTACAAATTATATATATATATATATATATATATATATATATATATATATATATATATATATATATATAACTTTTATAACTGTTATTTTTTATAATTAATGTTATAGCCAAATATGGCTCTCAATATTCTTTAGTTTAGATCTTGTATCTTGAGATTTTATGAATGCAAAACCAAAAATAATAAATATTAATATAGTTCTTTTCAGTGGCTTACATTTTCCTACTCAATTCCAAATGACATAATACAATAAACTTTTCTCGAAAAGAAAAAGTTGCATCAAAATTTTTATTAACAGATTTGTTTGACCCCTCTTGGAGTTTAAAATCAAATTTTGATTTCTTCCCTCCCTAAGCAAAAATCAGAAGTGAAAAATGGAATTAATTGTATTGTAAGTGCCCCGGCATGAAGACCGTCCCCCACTTACACAAGGGTTAATCTGCTCCTGCGAAAAGGAAGCAGGTTAAAAATAACGATTTTTGTATACATAAATGTTGAAGGACCATTATTGTTTTTCATACGATGCATGTTTCAAGTGGACCTCATTTGTCCTTTTCAAGACATTACTTTTTAGTTGATCATATCCAAATCTGAATCAACGCGAAAAATCTTCTGAAAGAAAGGAGGGGCGGCAACCACCCGAAATTAATACATGGATGACTGTCGCGTTGCATACCCTGAGGAGAACAGGCGCACATACACTGCTTCATCTTTCGTGTTATTATTATTTATCATCTACATTGACAACTTATGATATTTAGTGTCGGATAAAAAATAAAAACTACTCCACTTTGTAACCAACTCCCTACGGGGCAGATCAAGTGACTGTGAGTGCCTCTTGCCGCAAAATATTGGTTGTTCCCTGGAGTTCTCAGTCTTGGTTGACCTGGATGTTTTGAACAAGTTCTTACATAGATTTAGCGGAACAAATCCTAGAGCTTCGACAAATCTGTATGACCTGTTTTAACACCCCCATATGTGGCAGGTTTCGATTTCCAAACACTTCTCTGCCTTGTTGGTTTCGTTTCTAATCGGATGGCACAGCAATATCACCAAGTTTTCGAAATCACTGATAACATAATACGGATTGTATGCTCCTAGCGGACGATTGATTAGTTACTCCGGGCGCGTCAACAGCTGTCATTAGTCCTGTAAGTGTAGTGCATGCTTTTATCGCTGAATGACGTGATCTTGCGCTGACCTACGTCGGCTTGCGGAATTTTCCCCTACCGGGTATCTTCTACCAGCGTGGCTAGCTCTAAGCTCCCGACACATGTAAGGGATAAAGATAGGACAAGGAATAGGGAGGAAAGATCGCGCAACTACCAATCAGAGCAGCCGACCGCTAGAGTTCTCCTCCAGATAACAGTTGAATTCGATCTAGCCGCCTAGCTAGTCGAGTGCCTGCCACCATTGGGTCTCGCACCCTAGAACATCCCGATCAGAAGCACTGCATTGACATTAGTTGATGCTCTGAGCCACCCTTACCTGTCCTACCATACGATCACTATAGGTTTGTTAGCCGTTCAGTTCTATACATAGTCTAACAAAGTCAGAGGTTATAGGGTTTGTACCACATGGAGAATGTATTTGGAACTTTGAGGGCACTGGAGGTTAACTTAAAAGCTTGCAAGTTTGAGCTTCTGCTTATGTAAGAAATGAATCAATTACAGTCTGGTAACTCAAAACCGAGTCTCGAAAAAGGATCGAAGTCGATAGATCGAACAAAAGATTGGATTTCCAGATTGCGTGGTTGATTTTAGGCGATTTTCTGCATTGTTTTGTAGCGTAATTTAGTTTTGTTGTATTCATAGTATTGTTTAGTTAGGTCTATTCATAGTAGTATCATTTAGTTTTCATATTTATTGAAATATAAATATTATATAAACTGAACCCGTATGCCATGTACACAGTCGATATTTCGAAAGCGATTCGCACATTCAACTAACAGTAAACTAGAATGTCCCACAGAAAATAAAAAATATTATATTGCTTACTTTATGTTGGATATTTTGAATACTTCAGTCTTTCAATTATGTTAAAGTTTATGTCTATGCGCTATGCTTAAGTTTGCATTGTGAATAGGCTCATGCTGGAAGTAAGTTACTTCCACCATGAATAGGCCTTTAAGGTTCCCGACTGCGTGGTAGTGTAGTGCGTGTAAGTAGGGGGGCGACGATAGGATAAGAAAAGATCGCTAGCATAGCTATCTATTAAGCTGCCCCGTTCAAGTTTTTCCGATTATATTTTTCTCGGACGCTTAAAAGTATTCGTGGAAAATTTGTGAGCAATAATTCCAGTTGTTTAAAATTTTTGAGTAAACACACACACACGTACTATGTGCGAAACGGCGATATGCAACTTCCACTTTTCTATTTGGATTTGTGGCGTAACGGGTTTAAAAATAAGTTGCGTTAAAAAGTGGTTAAGAATCGATTTTTTTAATCTTTCGAAAACGAGCGTTTTCCGATTGCATCAAACACCTCGTTTTATAAAATTCGTACAGCGAATTGCTGTTGCGTCTAAATTGCTTTGTTAGGCAACCCACTTGCCGTATGCGCCTCACCGTAGGGGAGCGAAAAGCAGGGTCGTGCACCCCCCCCATATAGAAGGGGGAGGTCGTATCCCTACGTAATAAAACATTTTATTCCCGTAAATACGATCAACTCCTTAATTTCCCCCCTTCTTTACTCTAGGATGCATCGACCCGGAAAACTACATGAACGAATATGCAGGTCCTCTGAGGCCCTGTGCAATACTCTCGAAACATGCACACAAAAATTCTGCTTTATTAATATAATTTCTTAATAATTAAAAAAAGCCAACGCTTGTTAAACACATGATTACTTATTTAAAAAACTATTAATAGGGCCTTACAAGCCTTGCATATGAATTGACTTAATAGAACCAAAGCTTCAAGATCCACCTATATTGTGAGGATTTTTCCTTTGCCAGTGACTAAAATAAATGAAGAAAATATAGAAGAAATATTATATAGAGGGCAAGCTCTCACAAATGCAGCTGTGCAGTGTGAAAGGCGAAATAACAAATTTAAGGTCTCAAGAGGTCCTGCATATGCATCGAAGGGTTAAGCAATTTGGTGGATTAAAACATTTGGGGAAAAAGCACTCCAGACCATCTAGCAACTCTGCAAATGGTTCATATAATATCAGTCATACTTATAAATAGTAAACTTATGAAATAAGTTTACTTAAGTTATTTCATAACTTATGAAATAAGTTTAATAAACTTATAAGTTTACAGCAATTGCCTTGCAATACTTTATTTATATCCTAGTAAAATATGTCGTAAGTAAAATAAAATGTTTAAGGAAAAGGAGCTAGTGACATAGTTACCCCATCCCATTGGCTTTGCGCTTTACACAGCAATGCACTTCACATTTTTGCAATGCAGCGATCACTATAAATGGCATGCTATATCGGTATTAGCTGTATCAATGATGAGGTGAAGAATAAGGGAGAGAGAAAGAAAGGAAAAGAAATAGACATAATGGAAATAACGGTCAAGCAGTTCTGTACCCACTTACTATTTTCTGCATTCTGATTTCTTGCTTATGAACGACCTAGACAAGTAGTTCTCAAGTAACAATTACTAAATGATTTTTGGTTAGAATAATTATTTTTACACAAAATACTGCAAAGAATTAGAATGTCTTACATGTCAGTAAGTACGCCTACAGGTAGATTTGTTCTTTCTTTACATACTTACCAAATCATGTACAGATTCATTTACTCAACAATCATGCATGTTAATCAAACAGGTTGTATGATTAAACTCTACAACAATGTTAGAAAATAGTAAAAAAACATTGGCATGCAGCAGTGAAAAATATGTTTAATTCACAAAATTCAGTTAACAACATTGCAAATAAAGCATGTGACAACATTAAATCACAGAAAAAGCTACAAATCATGGAACTATTAGTCTATCAAATATACGCAATGGAATATCATGCATAATACATTTCCAACAATAGATAACAGCTGATAAACATTTTATAAAAATGCAATTCTACTGAGCTTTCTTTCCACCAATCTCATTGATTAAGAAGTTACATCCCCACCATGATGCATTAGCACAAAAATAAATAAATTTACAAAGCATTTACATCAAAGGCACATTTGATTAATATTCTCATATATACAATTATAGACAATGTTAACTGTTCAAGATGTACCATCTAAGCAAATTTTCTTGAGCTCCATAATCCTTACCACCTATCCTATATGATACATAGTTGAAGTATGAATATAAGACAGTATTACATTCAAAGAGCATTTTTTCTTCTTGACCTCTTGTTAATGTATTTAGGTAGATCTTGATATCGTGATTTTGCCTACATTTCTGCCCCTTACTGGGTCTTCTTAAGAAGTAAGAATCAAAGCACTGATGAAAGTCCAATAGAGGCAAAAACGTAGGGACCGAAAATATCGAATGTTTCTCATTAACAACCGACCTAACTTCAAGTCATACCCAAATACATAGTAGCTAACATTGCAAAACAAAAACATATCAATATTGTGTAATAGATACTATTTGAAATTGGCACACAAGCTATAGATTTGATTTTACAGTACCGCCCACAAATTAACCAAACTTTCCACTCCTTTCACAAAAAGCAAAATGAGAGCTCAAGAAAATGTACATGGATAGTATGCTTGCTTTCCTGGCATGAATAAAAAGTGACTAGAACAAACTATCTAAACAGCAAACAATTGGAAGTGATTTTGCCTTTGTCTACACAGGACAAGTAAAAAGCTAACGAACTTGTTTTGTTTAAAATCTGACAACTGCATAGCAAAAAACTATTATAACTCGGCATTTAAAAGATTGTAATTTTCTTATTTATTGTAGCAATTAAATTTCTTGATACTGTAAACTTTGTTCAATAAGCTAATTTTACAGAATTTTTTTCTTATTCATTAACTGTCTACAAATTGCTGAAGATTAGAAAATTCAACAAAGCACAACACTTGCATATCTACAGTAAATCCTTTTTTCACAAAGAGATCAATGAGAAAGGTAATAATGAAAATTTTGATACACCTACTTTAACATCATGTTAACATATTATAAAATCAATAATATAATTTCATGGTTTGGTTGCTTCAATGCTTAATGTAGCCTTTCACAAACTTCCAGTTGAATTTTACACTTCATTATTTTTCCGTTAACTCAGTACTCATTATTTTTACCCTGCCATCATAACAGTATTAAGTCTATGCATAATGAACAGGAATACATTATGAATTGAAATTCCACCAACCTATACATTTGGGTAATGATTAAATTTTATAAAATTAGTCGATAATAAAAATATGAATATGTAAATTAATTTTGCAATCCAATAATGGGCAAATATCATTACCTTTCAAACTTGTAATTATTATAAATTGAATTTCCATGCTTTCAGCATGCAACAATCCGCTTTAAAAACACGAATAAAGAACATATCTTGTTAACAATCATCCTTTACTCAAAACATGACAAAAGATTTTCTACATACTTAATCATAATACAGGCAATTCTCATCCAATTTTGTTTTTAAGGGAAATGTTAGAGGGAAAATGGACAGGATAAACATTATTATTTTCCCTGATTAAGTTATATAGCAACTGCACAATTAAGAACCACTAAACAATGGCATAGCTAGGTTCTCAAAGGCCCCAGTGTAGAATGTTCAAATGGGGCCCCTAACTGTGATGGCCAAATACGAAACCTAGTTTTAGATCTAATTTATATATATTTGCAAAAAATTACAAATAAGATTTAATTGATGAAGAAATAGTTCTCCACTTTATGCCATCAAGTTTCTCATTCCTAGGCCCCTATTCTGAAAATAAATATGTAAAATTTTCATCCATAAACAACACAAAAGAAAACATGCAATAATGCAGATCAAATACATCATGTAAAGCACAAATAACGCAAGGTGCCTAAAATGTGTTTTAGATTGTGTAGTGTACAAATGAAAATTTTATGAATTCATTTTTAGAATACAAGCCCTTATCATGTGGCAAGTGCTAGATAAGTCCCCCTGCTGATTACGGTGGGCGAATAAACAGGAAAAGCAGGAGATAGGCTGAGAATTATCATTATTACTAGTAGTATTATTACTTTTATTAGTTGTACCCATTTCTTGAAATAATTCTCCTCTTTTCAACTGCAGTAAAAATAAGGAAAACATTAAATAATATTTTGGTGACAAGTACAGTAATTTGTTACAAACTTTTTGATCACAAGATACCTTCAAAATATTTTTGAGCATCAACTCCACCACTCCATCAACTCGTGGCAGGGGCTTTTCATTCTTGCAAGTTTATATTCACAAATGATACGTACTTCACACTGATCTAGACTGAACTGAAAATAATACAAAATTATTGCAAGCAAATCTGTAGATTTTTTCTTTTCTTTCTTTCAAATTTTAACACAAAAACATACAGCTACTTGAAGAAAAAGTAAAAATATTTTTCCAAGTATTGAATATTAATTATTGTTCATATACTTTTTTTTTTACATTACCCTTATTATAATACGTACTTACTTACATTCTATTTAAAAGGAATTGAACATTAGTGGTTTTCAACTTCTGTGCAAGATTAAGATACTTTAATATGGTATACTGCTTGAACAAATTCCATCTCTTAAGAGAAGATATGTCCCTTTTTAATGAATCACAGAAAATGCTTGTTATGCTAAATTCAACAATTTTTTTCCAAAATTACCAACACAAGTAAGATGGGGGATGGAGAATAACAAAAACAATTATCATTCATTCCTTTCTCTCTCTATTATCATACAAATTAAAATTAGAATAGATAAAAAGCAGAAACTTGTTTCTGTGCATCTCAAAATGAAATGTCCTTAAACTTCAGATATCTACTATCCTGCTAATGTACCAGTGGTGGCTCATGAGGATGACAATGTATGCTACACAAATATCTTTGTACTAAAAGTTATACCTATAACACAATTCAAGAAATTGTTTAGTCACTTTGCCTCAAGTCTGAAAAATTCAGTCATTCTCTTTTTAAAGGGAAGACTTGCTCTTAATAAATTTCTCCTCTTGCTAATTTTTTCAGTGTTCAGAAGCAAGTTTCTAATTTCCACAGCTGTTACTAGAATCAAGATGTGAATTGTTAGTTAATCACAAAGCAGTTGAAATATTCTTCAAAATCATTTTCCAAATTCAACTGAAGGAAGGCAAACCCACTATGATTGGAGACTCCTGCATTTCATTCTAACTCTTTTCTGTTCCATTCATTTGAAAATATTTAGTAAATGTGACTGACTGTTGCGAAAAGCAAATGTTTGCACACAGACTGCTGCACAGAAAAGCCATTTTTTCCACTTTTGAGAACATTTAAGGTACGCAAGTGACACATTTTCAAAACCATCAAAACGATTTGAACACACTGCATCATTATTGCAAAAAGGATCCACCAGTCATTTTACAAACTAGCGGCATAGTTTCATGAATTTTTTTGTTTAAATTTCTTGATATGTAATGACAATCAATTCAAAATTGAATGGAATCAGAATTTGGCATTTGCACATAGACTCTACTGGAAAGATTGTCAACTGGTGGGAACAGAGGGTATCCCACTCACATTATTGCATATCCCAGGCATTTGGATTTTGATCTTTGCTGCATGGGTTGCCGTGCAACCCAACTCCTGCTTCTTGGCAGTGCGCTCACGTATAGTAAGAATAAAAAACATTAGATACCTATTCCCGGGTCACTTCTTGGAGATCACAGATGAATGCATAATTGAAGCCCTTTGTTTTATGGCCCCTTCATATCCCCTTTGTGTTCTTCAGCACAAAAGAATTGTTTACCACTATGTCTTCCCTTAAATCCTCTCAGCTATCCTCAGATGTTGATTCTTCGTTCTCCTGTAATGTGGTGCCTTACATACTGTTGGACCAAATGTTTTTGGAACAGTTACAAAAGCAAATGGGCAACAGCAGCACAGGCAGCAAGAGTTGCACTTGCACAGAAAGCACTCGCTGACTGTGGGTAGAATCTGGTTTCATGGATTACAAGTGTCGGCATTACAGAACACTCACTATCAATAAGTTGGTTGTGCCCATCTGAGGCCAGCAAAATATGTGCAGAGGTAATCTCAGCAATGAAAGAGTACATAGTTGCAAGAGAAGGGAGGATTTAGAGGTGACAGACCAACATTGCATTGCAAACTTATTGTTAACAGAATGGGAGACCTACATATTTAATTTTTAATATGTGCACCAGAAATGTAGAGGCCTCACAGTATAAGGCAAAGGGTGAGGAACTAGAAAGGGAAAGATTGACATAGCTCCATGTTGAATTACTATTCATATATTTATATGTTGTCTGACATGCGTTTTTTAAATACTTAAAACAATAACTTGGCTACCAATAGCCACATCAACTCACATCATAGCTGGCATAATTTAAGGATTTTACAGGATACTGGTACTACATGACTGGTGCAAGCAATATGACCTTGTGAAAATAATGTAGATTTTAGAGTGGGATGGAGGGCATATGGGGTAGCATGTAACAGTCATTTTAGCAATCACAGAGGAAGAGCAGAGAAATTTCTTGAGTGGATGAGGAGCTACTTTTCTTCTACTTAGCCGCTAGTTCTAAATCTCTCCAGTTCAGAGGAATTACTCAAGAGCCACCAGTACACAGCTACTATATAGAATTTAATGTTTGAAAAGCAGCCTCACTATAATAAAATCAATATTGTTGGGAAAACATTTATCGTGATAAGTGTAATTTAACCCTTTGACTGCTCTGGGCATGTTGACGTGAAAAATTTCCCAGCCTCTTAACATGTTAGCGCACACAGTCAAGTTGTTGCCAGGAACCTCTGGATGCGTACAGATGCAAGGCCATTTTCCTTCTTAAAATACCTTTTGTGAGGGTCAAATGATTCCTGAGATGATTTTAGTGATATCTATGTGTGGTTCAGCACACCAACTTGATATTTTAATATCCTTCTGGTTTGCTGGTCTTGCATTTCTATGAGTTAAGTTTGGGGATTTGCTACATTATGAATGCTTATTGTCTGGTTCAGAGCCCTCTATGTAGGAACGACTGAAATTGGTTTCTTAAATTCTGTATCACTAGAGTGAGCTTTGAGGAGGGTTAGGAAGTCTTTCTCTCACCACGGACTGCTTCACAAAAAGAAATTTATGGTTGCACTTACACATTCCCATCTCTGTTTACTTTTCAATCCTGCACAACACTGGAGTACTTGAAGTTCTCTTAAGCTAGCTCATATTTTCTTACAACTTTTGTTACTTGCCTTTTAGGTTGAGTTGTTTAAAACTTTCTATGTGTCTGTGTTCAGATAACATTGGATTTGGTCCATAATCTCAAAGTTACCAGGGTCTCGGCCCATACATATTACGCACACCGTGTGAATCACACTAAGCACACTTGTAGCAGTCAAAGGGTTAATAATTATGTGTTGAACAGAACATTCAAATTTTTAAGGCATTTCTTTCTTGTCTGTTCTCTGTAAGAAATTCCTGCAATAATTTCACATTTGAAGATGACATGATTACATAATATTATACTTGACTTTCATAATACAAGTTTCATCTTCTATCTTCCTCGATCTTCTAGAAAGTTTATTGCAACTCAATGTTCACGTAGCTTATGTAGATAAGTACCAAATTGGAATATCAGAAAGCATTTGCAATTACTTAATTCTGTAGTCAATGATGCAATTAACATGATAAAACATCTACAGAAGAAATAATGAAATGTATTAACTTATTTTACAATATCATTTGGGAATGTAACATTAGTGACAAAATGAGTGGAATGAGAAGAAAAGTGTTACAATTATTTCAAATTATGTACTATTTTAAAAGACTTCATTTTTTAGACAGAAGTTTGTGCACTTTTTCTATCATTCGTTGAATTTTCATTTTCTTTTAGAAACACAAAACTTCATTAATGAAGCTACAAAGTGTCAGCAACTTAGCCAATACCTGGGTGTGAGTGACGAGCACAACACAGCCCTTGGAATGTAAGATCATGAAGTGTTCATGCCCTTTGAGGGATATTCTTCAGACATCTGCTGGAAACTAATGAGAAAAGAACTAATGGTTAAATATTGATGATGATATTTAATCATTCAGGCTGTGAAATTATAACACGCCCTGAACTGGTGGATTGATGTAGGGGTACCCTTGCAAAATCAATTTTTTAACATCCAATGAACATGCCAGATGTGAACACCCTGGATCACATCTGCTTCTACAGTTACTATTGATCTCCAACACTACATTAATATTACACGATACTAAATAGTGGATGCATTTGAGGGAAGTTAAATACTGTTTAATACTGGGCTCTTTTCTTAACATTAAAGACTTTATAGTTACCATTTAGGTTACAAAGTAATAATATACTTTTAAGCTTAGCTGTAAAAATAATACAAAACCTTTATGTAAAAAAAATTTATATACAGCTCTCCTACATTTCTAAGAGTATAAAATATTAGTTATCCAGATTATTAGTGTTTGATTCCTAAAGTGGCATTCACCAGCAACGGAAGAACAAGTTGTTCCTTACAGGACATTAAAAAAGCACGTACGGACGGACATTTCACTTCTGTTCAAAATTCCTTAATTCCAATGCACAGCAATGCGATCTCCATCTTCTACTGAATAGAAAGCTATTTCTTTCATTAGATTTTCCAGAGGAGCTTCTATATCCGGATACTGCAAAAAGAAGAAAAGAATGACAATTATTTTATGAATATTCATGTTTTTATTCTAATACATTTTATTTTAATAAATAAATACTTATGGTATCTTAAGTATTCAAAGGATTCTCTCATTTTATTTGCTCAAATAAGCAACAGTCAGGCTAAAACACAACATTCTTGCATTAAAATTCAAATCTATTGCTTTTGTCAGAGAATCGAAATCATTTTCTTGTTAGCAGAACCTTTAAGACACATTTGGGATTGTAGATTTTTGGCTCTTAAGGAGGCACTCTCATAGATGTAAGTATGTACATGTACGTGTGCGTGTTGGTGTGTAAGAGGGGGGAGCACAGATCCCCGCCCCCATATTTTCAAGTTTGGGAGTATCATTCTAATTCTCATTTTTTTAACAAACACAATTTCAGTACAACAATGATGATATTTAATCATTCAGGCTGTGAAATTATAACGTCCTGAACTGGTGGGTTGATATAGGGGTACTCCTGTTAAAAAAATTTTTTTAACATCTAATGATCATGCCAAAAACACCCTTGGGAACTCGTATAAGTAGGGACAAGATTTCCATGCAAATGCTTATTTTTCTATTGCATTCTTGAAAGTATGCTCACTTGCTATGAGCATGAAAATCCAATTTCCAATTAAATAAACACGATTTTCTGATGCATATTTTGTTTTCTTAATAAACGTCATATTTCTGCAAATTGTTCATTATTCATCTTTTTGGCTTGAAAATGTCAATTCTTAATCATAATTATTTAACATAATTATTTTAATAAATTTAATTTTTAATTTGTATGTGTCTTTCTGTTTCTTGGACCATTAAGCTATTATCTTTTCCTGCCTGAATTACATACGACATTTAACAGGAGTATCACAATCATTTTGAGTATTACAGGCTGTGGAGTCCAAGTCCAAAATCCGGTAAGGCTGAAGTAACAAACATGACACCTTCAGCCCCCAAGTCAAAGAGGGGGTTCTCCCCTAAATGAAAGATACTGGCTGCAAAAAGAAAAGTAAATTCCATTTTCATGGCATGAAGGGAGATACACAAAGTTTTCTTACATTTTTACTGACCTTAATTTGATAGTTCTTGATACCATCAGAAATGATATTCTAAAAAACATTATTCAATTGAGACATTGAATTGTCTTTCACCAAATGGAGCACTTATGCATTCTTGATTCTGTGCACAAGGAGCAAATGCATTTAAGATTGTTCAAATGGAGCACTTATGTACATGCCTTATGAACTGTCAAGGATAAAAATATACCATCCCTGGTGTTTCGAACTCCCACCTAACAAAAAAACAAAAACACTCTTCTTGGATGGGTCTCTCCACAGAAACCATCACAAGACATCTTCATGCAGAGACGGGAAGGTAGCTGGGCAATTACATCAAATTACACATGAAGTTGTTTTTCTTTCCTCTCCATGATGAAGGTGAGGAACTCTTGTGCTCTACTCTTTATCTGATTTCAGCATAAGCTGTGCCACATTTAATGGAGAAATATCCATGTCCAAATATTTGTTTAGTTTTTTCTTCTTGAAGTACCCCATGCTACGCATATAAATTTATATGCACGGCACCGTCATCTTCATACCCACAAAATTCATGTTTGGGGTCAATTGGTCTTTTAAATCTAAACAGATAAGATTTAAAGCAGATGTATCTGGAGAGCACTCGAGAAAGGTAGTAATTTACCTACACTGTGACTTCTCTTGGACCACAGTTCGATATGCTGTCATCTTCCTTTGGTGTTTCTATCCCACCTCTCTTGCCATTCTGCCACGAGACCCGTCCTTGCACTCTTCTTGATATCATCTTGATCTTCTTCACTTCACACCCCTTCCCTTTCTCTTACTAATAGAACTGTAGGTGGTACACCAGCCAGAACCCCTACTGTGCTACCCGAGAGTGAGCAGTAAGCTAACGTTCTCAGCGTCAACCTCCAACTTCAAGTACATACTTGAAATGCATGCAAGCTTTCCAGATTTTTTCAGCCCACACTGGAGTCACATAGGGCATTTGGGATTGAACTGCACAAAACAACATTCTACACTTTGTATCTCTCGAGCCTTCCATATTTGGTACAGATATTGAACCCTGTTTTCAATACCTTGTCTGAAGTCTTGTTAATGTGGGGGATCAAAGCTGGCCTATGGTTAACCACGACTCCCAAATAAGATTTTTTTTCCACTGCCCAGGTTCCATTCCCAAGGCAGCAATTAAACATAGATAACAAGCATTCGGGGTGCTTCAATGTAATGATTTTGAGAATATTCTTTTTGAGTATAAATTTTTACAACAAAATAAAACATTTTTTCATCCAAGGTATATTGATTGAATCTGTTAAATACAAAGAAAATATTGAAAATTGATCTATATTCTAGATTCCATTTAAATTGGCAAGCAGACTCTCGCCCCATGCATTCACAATGGCTTGTTGTCACAAATTTTCTTGCCTATGCACCCTTTCTTCAATGAAAAATTGTCCCCACTCTTATTGTCAAGTGCAGTTTTTTTCATTGCCAACTAATTCCGACTTCGATTATCATAAATTTTTATGTATCTTTGATGCTGATGAATAAACTGTCAAGTCATAAACACTTAATTTTACAGGAGAGCAAAAAACAATGTTTAAATGAATTAAATCAGGGATTAATGATATTCAAACAAAACTATTTTTGTGTAGATCTTGTTTGAATATTAGTTTAAAGTTGTTTTTTGCTCCCATGCAAAAGTAAGTTTTTTTGACTTGTCAGCTTATTCACCGGGGTCAAAGATATAATACCTAAATAATTAATACAAATACTTTATACTGCTATAATATTTATTTTTACATGTAAACGAGGGAAGGGTGTTATGTAATTATTTGGGGAAGAGGGGGCAAGCATGCAATTGGGGGAGATGGGATATTCAAAATACTCCAAATTTGCATATAATTTATGGAGCCACCTTTAACAGGGTTTGACTGAAAATTGTAATGGCATATTGTGCAATAAAAACAATGGAATTACTACAAGCTTTCCAAAAAAAAAAAAAGCTGAACAGTCAAACAAATGTTTCAATGTTCTTCCCAAAACTTTCATAATTTTCAATTGTATCACTGAGTAGCTGAACCCAACAGGGGGGCCATTCATTTTCTGGAACAAATTACCCTACCTTTTCCTGTTTTTTCCAGAACATTAAAAAAAAATTTTTCCTGATAAGATTTGTAATTTCACACTACTTAAAGAAAACATCAAAGCTTCCTTGGTACTTTTTAGTCAGCTCTTTGAGTTTGAAAAGAACAAATTAAAAGTATTTTTTCACCAAATTACAATTAAAGAAAAAATAATGCTGAACTAATGTTTTTAAGGAATAATATCTCATTTTATAACTGAAAAATTTCTCTGACTTCTAATGATTCTTCTAAAATTCCCTGATTTTATCAGAGCAATGAAATTCCCCGATTTTTCCTTGTCTCCCACATTTTCCAGAAAGTGGCCATCCTGCAATAAATATAGCTGATTGTGATAAATATTTATTTATCACCTATAGAGCAGCTTTCCTCCTTGCCCCACTCTCCTCCCATGCAGCCCATCGTGTCTGCTCCATCAGCACTCGTCTAGCAACAATGGCAGCCAGTTGCATTGCAGGTTGTATAATAGTACATTATGAAATGATGATGTAATGATGGATATTAATACACGAGTGTGATATTACAATACAAGCAAGGTACAAGCAAGTGTCGCAAACTTCACACGAGTGTATCAATACCCATTACATCGTGTTTCATACTGTACTTTTTCCACAACATTTATAAGTTTAACTTTTACATTGAATCGTGGCAGTTGACGTGCAGGATTCAGCCAATGCCACCTAGCACACAGCTACCCTACCTGTCTCAGATGGCTTTGGTTAACAGTGCAAGAGAATACAAAACAATAATTCTGAGGTAATCATTTCGCTTTTTCCCTTATTTCTGAAGCTGCCAATTCCTCCTCTGATTCACTAGACATTTCAAACTAAAGAATTGGCTAGTTTTTAAATACAAACACACGGCAGCAACATATAACATACAAGAACTTGTGTTCTGATTTTAACGTCAGTCAAATGTTCCCTCTACCACTACCACTGCATTAGTCAAATAGGATCAAAGTGAACTTATGATCCAATTTATTTTAAATAATATTCCACATCAAAATTACCGATAATAAAATAAATTAAAATTGACAAACATAATATAATATCAAACGCAATTTTAACAACACAATCAAATCACATTTTACACAATCGCACACATTTATTTTAAAGATTCTCAATGATGAAGTGTCAATACTTGGTTAGTAAACTTCTCTGCGATTGGTCACGAACCTATATCATAATGAAATCTGTACCGTAATGAGTATCATTATGCAACGGGTTGCAGCCATCAAATGAAAGAATTATACAATGGGGGTAGAAAAATGATGGTAATGTTTTAAGATCATGAACCCCTTTTTCTCAGCAACTTAAAAGTGTTCATGCAAACTTACTGAGGAACAAACACCCAGACTTACATCCATTTTAATATATTAAGATTAATAATTAGCTACTGTTCTTTTCCGACCAACTTACCTTGGAGCTAATATATGTTAAATATGGAACTTCACTGCCGGTATTGTAAAGCCTCTGGACAAGCCCTATCAACTTCTGGACAGACATATTTAAAGGTAATTTCTTTTTGTAGACCTTACCTTCCATTTTAGGACTAAATATTTCTACATCTGAAATCACAATTAAGGAAAACACAATATTTGATCATCAATATTATGGTAAATCCGTTTCTGAAGACAATATTCAACGACTTTAACAGCTTCAGTGATGCAACAGTTACGATTAGCATATATGCTGTTATGCCAAAGTGCATAGGTTCAAACCCGTTCGAAGTGGTGGATTTTTATAGCAAAAAATTCCTTTGTATGCCTTCCTTTGGAGGAGATATAAAGCTTGCTGTTCCATTTTGTAGTTTTACTGCATGTAAACGATTCTCATGCCTAAAAGAAGCCTCTGAGCTAAATTCTAATTGCCTGTTTCATTGCCAGGGTAATAGCGTCTTTTGCTGCTAGATGGCAAAAGGAGCATGATGAAATTTGCATTGTCAGATGGAAGACTGGGTCTGATGGATTGATATCCTGTTAGTGTAATAACATGATTTTGATTCTCTTAAATTACAATAATCTGTACAGCAGTGTTGAATAAACAAGTCCACTTTTTAAGACAAAAACTACTGCTTGAGACTAAAACTTCACTTATACGTTTTTCAGGGGACTGAGGAAAAAAATGTATAAGTGAGAAAAACGCATAACTGAAATGGATTACTATGAACAAAATAAAAACTCAATATTTTTGCACTGTTTTACCAATTTCCCAGTTCTTTAGCAATATCTACTACTTCTTTATTGCCACTCTCCCTAACAACTTTCAAAATTTTTATTTTATCTGATATATATAACAGTGGGGAACTTAATATTCTTGTGCAACTCAGTTTCATTGCGTAAATGAAGGCCGTGCCCTGTGTGGGCTACAACTGGCAGCAATTGATTGCTTAGGTTTCAAGTTTGAGGTTACTTGATTTTATGCGGGTCAAAGCACGGTGGGCAACAGACAGTGCATGACTGCCACAGTCTGGCGACACCCGCTGCATACCGCGGAAAAGCATTACGTTTCATTAGCTGCTTGTGCCATGCTGCTACGGAAAGGATCTCACATGTTATTACAGCAAACAAAAGGGCCTTTGGAAAGTGGGGCAGTTAGTGCACAAACTTTCTCACTTATCGGTCATATACGTCATTACTCTCTTCCGGAGGTATCTTTGACCTTCCCTCAGATATAGTTGTCACTTCCTGAGATGCTCAGAGACCTCCTGTAAGCATCCGACTCAAATTTTACAAGTTCCGCTGTTGGAGGTGCCCCGGGAGCCGACATGCACTACCACCCCGTGGACGTGCATGGTCTTGGCCCTTGAGCTAGGCTGAGTCGGCTCAGAGGCCGAGTGACAGGTTGCTCCACGGGAGCGCTCTGGATCATTTAAACGTTATACGGTCTTGAAGAGACTTTTACAATGAACATATAAATGTGAAAAACATAAAAACGTAAAACGCACAACCGAAATAATTTAACATGGGAATTAAAGGAATTTATCCGGGACTTGCGAAAAAATGTATAAACATGAAAAACATGTAAGTGAGAAACATATAAATGGAGTGTCACTTTATATATAATCTTTCTGAATGCTCTAGAATCTATAATGGCTTGCAAGCCTACAAATCTCTCTTAAATTATTACACATAGCAGCTAATAACCTACAAGGATATTTGAAGAAAGTGAAAAAAGGAACGGCAACAAACTATTTGACATACTATTCTAAAAACATTTAAACACACAAAAAAAATCTTAGTTAATCCTCACTTATGAATCACACACAAGAACAAGGTAAACTTAAAAAATAAGGTACTAGTTAAGGATACTGATTAACTGGGACTTCAAAAGAGATGAAAAACATTTCACTTCACCTTCTTCTGGTGCCCCATACTCTAAAAAAAACAAAAAAAAACATTTCATTGTTTTTTTGGTCCATTATATTATACAAATATCTAATATTGCTTCAATTTGAATACAAAAACCAGAATTTATTTTGTATGTTCCAAAATTCATTATTCAACTGTTTCAATTTTGTAGAATCGTTTAAATTATTAAAAGTTGTTCAGAGTGAATCCAGGATTTATCCAAATTCAATGGCTAATCTTCAAACAGTTTCCTGGTGAGAATTTTGCAGTCAAGTTCCAATAATTGAATGTTGAATTAATTGAATAATATTCAGTGTTTTATGCAGCAATTATTTCTGTTACGTTAGAAAATGTCTGTATTCCAAAATCAGTAAAAATGTACACTGATGTCCGTTTGTTTTAACCTCATTTACAAACTGGTATTATGGTTTTTAAATTCTCATTTGTTTTCAATTTAAGTTTGCATTTTATAGAAAGATTGATTCCTAGCTTGCTGACTTCACAAGAGAAAAACTACATAAATTCTTACTCTGTATGAGTGCAGGATATCGTGGATGAGCCAAAACAAAATTATCCATAAGGATTTTCATGTTTTCTTTTTTATTCATATCAAGCCATTCTTGACCATGTTTCTTTAAGTAATCATACTCAGCGCCTTTCCTTTCCTCTGGGGTGATAACGATGCCATTCAACTTCTAAAACATTTGAGATTTCAAGCAATAGAAAGAAAATAACCAAGAATTGAAGTAAATATAGAGGAATCTTATTAACAGGTTCTGTTAACATTTGCGTACTCAATACAACCATATTTTTAAATCTTGAACCTAATTCCCTTATGTTACTTGTTTACATATTTAAAAATTCTGTTTAGCACATTCAAGTTAACATTAATGTTTTTTCATGAATCACACTTTTCCAAGTGGTGCCATCCAGATTCAATGTGTGTTGGGCCCAGAGTATTTTGGGGTGTTTTGCAGGCCCTTTACCTGATTAAAGAGCCAGAGGATTGAATTTTACTGTGCCTCTGCATCATCTTCATTATATCTATTGAGCAATGTTATTGTGTCATGTGTTACTTGGAATTTGATAAGACTCAGGATGCTAGGGTTTTTGTTTTTTCCTTTTAATGTGCATTGTTTTAGTGGTGGTGTATTGTTCGTGTGAAATTTAGTTTTTATTCAGTACATAATTTGAAAGTTACTCCATCCCAAGTGTATTTGTGGGTTATTTACAAATAAAATATTTATCTTCACTGTTATGTGCTCTAAAGAAGGAAATGTCAAAAGTGCAAATTGAACATTTTTAGATAACATATTTTCCTACTCTTGACAACTTTGTGGCCTCTTCCAAAACATGCTAAAGAGATTCCACTGTAGTTACTTAGGAACCAAATTCACACCTGCAGATGTCCAATCCTTGCAATCACAAGTTGTCTAGAAGTTTGATGGTTTTCTCGATACAAAACTGGGTTCTCATGAAACCTCAATTCTTCTAACTGCTTCAGTTTGTCTAGTTCACTCACAGATTCCCACTGAACAAAAAAATGAATAATATGAGACAACTTATATCGATCACTCAAGTAAATTTAGTGAACTTAATTGTTACACACCTTTTGAATCTTATTTGTTGTCAAATAAAGCTGTTTTAAAGAAGAAAATAGTTCAGTTTTGTTTCCTGATTCAACGGGAAAATTTATTTCAATTAAACCAGTATTACAAACATTCAGTGATTCCAAACTGGAATTTTAAAGAACAGAGTTTATTAAAATCTTCAATAATTAAGAATAAAATATTAATTCATTTTCTTTATAACATATTACCTTGGTAGTTTACCAATCTTATTTATTTCTCCCCAGTTTTCAATGCAATTTCCCTCCAAATCAAGAACCTTTAAATTTTCTAACACATGCGAAGGAACATTAATATGAGTAATATGGTTGAATGGCACCTGAAATTAAAAACAACACATAGTTTGTTAAACATTCAACTAATATTAGATGACTAACTGATGCTGTTTAGGTATTTATTTATCACAATTATCCATTAAGTAGCCCTGCATACCCCACACCCTGCTCTGCCTGCTTTGTCTGACAACAATGCTTCATACATGCTTTTTGTGTTGCATTGTTTCTAGTAAAACTTTGTCCTGTAACCAAATTTGGGGGTACATTTTGGAATCACAAACCCCATACGATTTTTTAACCTCTCAAAGTGTTTGTGCACAATTTGAAAACTATCACTCCAGTAGTTCCCATGTTTGTTTGTTTTTTGCCAGAGCTGCCCCCAAACTTTTACAGCTCATAAGAATATCTCTTAGTAATCACAAATATAGATTCTTCTGAACATTGTTGTTAGTAAATTTTAAGAGCAAGCAAAGAATATATGCTGTCTGTACTGTCAAGAATTTATTAATTAATTTTATGTATTTGAATATCAGCACACTCAATAACAACTCAACATTAGGCTCTAATGTTGAAATAATCATTTTTAAAGGAAACAAATAATGATCCTGCAATATCATAAAGTCACAGAAAATGTTTGTAATTAATCTTGGCTGAAGTTTAGAACATGATACAACTTAAGAAAGTCATTTAAACTGGCACTTTGCACTGCTCTGGCAAGGGGGAAATCCACTATGGAGGGGACAAGAAGTGATTATGGGTTCATGAGGGGAATCTTTCAGTGGGGAGGGGCAGTGAGCAATGAATGTAACTTAGTACATACTTATAATTAGTAAAGTGTAGGCAGTTTCGCCAGCGTGGCTACCATGCTCGCATGGCAGTCTTGCCAGCGAAACTGCCCACACCGAAGGTGTGGGCAATCTAAATAAATTATGAAAATTACACTACTGAAATATATTATTAATGGTTCATAATTGGTCATCATCGTGACATCATAAGTTAGGGGAGGCAATTTCACCCTAATATCATGTCGGAGCTCCATTACCACATAGTGCTGCAATCATGGTGGTGTGCTCCTGTGATTTTGTGTGTCAGGGTAGCTGTCAATGTGGTTAACTATGTTGCTGTCATATAGTTACATTTCTTGTGCTCTTCTGGTTCTTTGTGATTTGTGTTTTTGAGTGTCGAGTATTTGTGCTATGATGGGGTGAATAAATGTGTTTATTTTATGCATTGCGCTGAAAGGGATATTTGGCTGTAATTAAGTGGGAGCAAGAATGTGGTTTGATTGCTACAGGATTTACATGTCCTGTGTGTGAATGTCCAATGAGGTTAGTCAAGCAAACGTTGTGTGATCATTTCAAGTGGAAGTGCAATAAGAAAGGGGCCACTTCTTTCTTCTCCTCACAATTTAGAAAAAAAAATGTTTAGAAAAAAAATACAGGAAATTAGTCAATAGGGTGAAAACATAGTGAAGTGAAGTGAAGTGAAAGGTGCGATTATGCGTAGTCTGCAGTATAAACTGAACAATTAATATTTAGATAAAGTTATATGCAATGCAGTGAAGTGATTTCATTTCATTTCATTTCTTTTGAATATGACTGAATAAGTTCTGTTTGTGTATGTGAGGGTTCCTTCGTCTCTCTATGTATATATATGTATATGTTTGTATGTATGTATATTTGTGTAATATGTAAGTTTATTCATTTATATGTTAGCGTATATGCATTTCAATGTTTAGTATAGGAATGTAAATGCCATTTGCATATATAGGAAATGACAAAGTCAATTTGTTTGTTTATATTTATTTTTTTATATATTAGTATTTTATTTGTAATTGTAATTTTGTATTCTGCCACCTGGCATCATTTGCCCAATTGTAGAATAAATTTCTATCTATCTATAAGCGTGAGTGTTCTGTGCGAAAGAGGTCAACTGAAAGATTTTTGTCGTTCCTTGAAGGCATCCATTAACTTTACAACATGTAAAAGTCACCTATCTGTAAGTCTTATTAATTTATTTCAGAGCGCTTAGCATAATTTGAGGGAGGGCTTAAGGAGACTCCCTCCCCACCATGCTTCTCCAAGAGCATTCCGCATTCTCTACTTTAACCTTAATTTCGAGTGTATATATCTAAAAAAAAGTTTAACAGGCATTGCGTAAAAATCATTGTCTACTAACCATTACCATAATTCAAGAATCTTTTATCTCTATATTTCACTTCACAATCTACAACTATAACTCAAAACAATTATTAAAACAAAATTTAATTCATTTAATTTCCAATTACATTTATTTGAACAGTAGAATTAGATAGTATAGTGTAATTAAGTTTTATGTTCAATTGCTCATTGCTATTTACGTTGTCAAGAACAAACCTTATGAGGTAATTCTTGCCTATTGGAATCATTTCATACAAAAAAATTAAGAAATGTAAAAGTCTCCATTTTTAAATAATGTTTAAACATCAAAACTATAAAATTTCTATTAATCAAGTTATCCAAGAATCTAAGGTGGTAATAACTAGACATCGGATGTTTAGGCACTAAAAAATCGTCTTTTAGGCGCCTAAAAAGGCACCGAAAAAGTCAAGAATAAGGAGGGAAAAGGCACTGTTATAAGTTACATACACAATAAAATGGAAAATTTTAATTTTTTGATATATTATATTGAAAACTTAAATGGACAAAACCAATTCGTATATTTTAATGTACAACTAGATTTACATATTTACAACTCTTCTACATTTTATTCTTAATAGTTTCCATTAACCAGTAATATTTACATATTATCAGTAACTTTTCAACGATCACAATTTCAAATTTGTGACGACTGGGAGACAAAATCAGTTTGAATGCGGAGAAGGATATCTGAACGATATGACTGGCATATATTTTAGTAGCCCAACACTAGCAACACTGAAACCTTCTGGGAATTTATATTTATTTTCACTTAAAATTTCGGTTCCCTCCGCCTATTGTCAATCGTCCATGTTCTCAGATCATGGCTAGTATTTGTGAAATAGGGAAATGGAGAAAAATCAGTTGGTGTACTTTCAAGAATTCTCTCGTAATTTTAAATTTCAAGACGTGAATTGAAAGTTTCGTAATGAATGGTCACATTGGACCATCGCCGATTTTCCGATATCTTAGCATTGTATATAAATATACTAAATAAAAGGCAAATAAAGTCCTAAAAAAGGTATTTATGCAAAAAATAGGCATTTATGCTAAAATAAGCAAAAATAAGCATTATAAAATTCCGTCAAATGTCATCTTTTGTCATGATTCGTGGACATATATTATCAGCCTTTAAATACGTTCTCTAGGAAAAAATAGGCATTTCCCTAAACATCCGATGTCTAGTAATAACTAACTTCCTCATTTAATGTAGTCCTGACTGTAACTTGATGTCTTTGTTCATCTTAAAACATTATGATTAACATAATCTTTTTTACCACATAACATGTTTTCCCTCACCTGCAGGGTCTGAATTCCTGGCCACATACTACAGCAGGATAAAATTTCTGACCAGGTGTATTCCATTCTTCCAGCAACAATATGTTTAATTTTAGGGAAGGAGTCTTTCAAATGAGCTGGTTTTTCCGGAATGGTGAGCCGATTCTCACTGTAAGGATCAAATATTTCATGAATGTTTGTATCTTTTAAGAATTCTTCAAAATTAAATTTAAAATTTAAACTCTTTACAGAAATGAAAGCTAAATTTGTTTTACAGTTAGTGATACTACAAAATAAAAAATTACATCATTGGAATATATATAATTTTCTGCATTTTCATTGTTATAGAAAGAAATAAGACAAACAATTCTATTTGTCATTATACACACATATGTCATAAAACAAGATCAATCTTATAAGCCATAACAAAACAAGATCACTCAAAAGATAATCGTGGGAAAGGAAATTATCGAAGAATTGACTAAATTGCCATCAAAGTCATGAAATCCAAATTACACTTCCAAGTAATGAAGGAGGATTCAACAAGCATAGTAGTCAGCAACACAGGCGGTTATGGATATGCCTTAACTTATGAGAACATAAATTCTCTTTACCTGATATTCAGCCACCACAAGTCCGTAAGTTGTTGAGCAATTTCAGCAACCATTTCCCAAGAATTCAACAAGTTTCTCGACAAATCAAGTTCTGCTATTCGAGGACATAAACTTCTCAATTCTCCTGGGGCGCCAGATCCATTAACCAGTTCTTCTTTCAGACACACTACAGTCAACTTGTCAAACTGGCTAAGAACAGACATTTTATAAAATTAATTATGTAGCAAAAGGGAATGTTCTTTCTCCAATTAGATATAAATCATATTATTATGACATATTTATTTATAAATACATTTATAAACAAATACATATGTCACAAGAATGAAATTCTAGTGACATATTTCTTTACTGATTTTTTTTGAAGAAAAAATCCCAATTTACTTCATTTTTTCTGAAGTTGAACAGTTGAACCGATTCTGATAATGTATTCAGAATGGAAAATTAAAATCCATACTTTTATTATTGTGAGATTCTAGTTAATTTTCTACTACTGATTAGATATAACAAGTATCCAGTTTTCGAGTAAGGAAATACTAGGTGTGTGGATGGCTTTTATTTTATATTTTTTAAGAAATATTTTGAGGAGAAACATCACATTCCCAGTCCTCCCCAAAATGGGTATAAAACAAGTAAATTAAATTTTATGGGCTGAATTGTATGCCAGGATAAAAACTAAGAGATTCAATTGTATAAGGGTGCTTAGGTTCAACATTGACAATAAAATACATAAAATGGTTGACACTCACATTAGTTATTAAAAACTGCAAAAATATTCCAATATTTACCTCTGTTTTCTATTAACTTTATCAAAACCAACAACTTCAAATAATGGTGCTTTCATATTCTTTTTTAAAATCTCTAAATTAGATTTATCAACCCCAGCAGTTTCCCCTTTCACTTCTCCATAGCGATTATGAATAGCTGTGGCACAATCATGACCAAAATTCACTTTTCCAAAACGAACAAATGATCCTGAGGTCAAATGCCTAAAACAGATTTTCAACATTATATCAACTTTCAAAACCATGTTCGTTGGTTAGTAACAAATTGCTGGTTCTGGATAATTACCTGGTATGAAAGTAAAATTTTCCTTCATGTGTTCCATTATGTTTACCACGAGTTGGATCATCCCAATCAATTCCTAACCAGGTACCTTTGGTTGGAGGTACTTCTCCTACAAACATTAATGTACCGAAGTAACCCATGTACTCAACTCGCTGTCCAATCTTCAAACACAATGGGTTTTCAGTAGGCATGGCTTTGCCGTTCAGACTTGATCCAACCATAATTTACCCTTACAAACTCACGTTCATATTTCACGAAAAACACCGATAAACCTAAAAATCAAAAGTCATTAAAAGAGCACTCGTATAAATTTACATGTTTCATTGTCATATTCACGTAACACAGAGAAATAAATCGTACATGAATAATAATTTACAATCTTGAACACTGTGACAGCTTTTGAAGTGTGGAGACGAAGTAAGAAGTTAATTCTTTGAGGTTAAGAAGGTAACTTCACTCAAATGATTGGCATTCGAGATTCAAATTTACAAGACCCCTAAAGGTTACGGTATTGAAAAGATTGAAATTACAATATTTATATTTACAAGCCAATGATCTATTTAACATCCTATGACAACCCCGTTGTCAACAATCAATAGTTGACATCAGTTGACATGCTCTCACTCCATAACCACGAACTATAAGGTCACGCAGAGGTAGAGCTGGGCAACACATCGCAAACCATTGTTGACTTCAGTAAAAAAGAACGCTAGCTTCACAATAGTTTATTTTCTGGATGTAATGTCGCATACACGTTCATTGGCAATACAAAACACACAGAGCAACGATCCCTCAGGGTCACAAGGCCGCTATGACTAGGACCTGGCTATGACGTTTACGTGATCGTGGTGGAAGATGTCAGTGAGAACACATGTTAAGGACAGGAGAAATTTGACAGATAAACAACGAGGATGTTAAATAACGTGTCATTCTGTTATAAGCACTATTCAGTTAAATTCCTATTGTAATGATTATTTTGACAATTTACCGCCTTCGCTTATCAGATGTCTGATAACTGGAGCGCGGAATTTTTTCTACTAAAAACTGCTTATATTGGTACTTCCATGGTGGAAATAACACCATGAGTATTTCAGCTTGTTAAAACGACTTTAGATAACGTTTAATAGCTTTCTTTACATTATTTTGCCTATTTATCATATTTCAATGAACGTCGATTTTCCACTTTCGGGAGTCAGTGAGAAAATTAACTTTTGGTTTTCTCGAGTTTCCAGAAACCAGAACAGTTTTTATATTCGAATCAATTTAACTTAGTCTATTGAGAAGATGGTGAGTAATCTTAAAAATAATTATTTTTTCCACTTCACGCTACTTCCTACTGTTAACTGCTTTCGGTTTTGCTATTTTTTACGGAGGCCGTAGTTGAGAAGGCAGATCCAAGGGGAGGGGGGCATGCCCCCCCCCCCAAAAGGCCTAGAGTTTTCGTTAGTTACCTTCCTTTATTTGGCCAAATTCGTTTAAATATTTATTTATGTTAGAATGATGTAATTATTTTAAAATATTGTATATCATTTAGTATAAATTACAAAAATAATATACAATACAATAAGAAATATGTTTATTATTTAACAAAAACCTATGATTTGCCTGTATTTCTCATTAAATATGACTTAATTGTTATTATTAGTACACTTAAGTTACAATTGCAAGTTACATCATGTTATTTTATCAAACTTGAGAAACTTCGTCGATGATGGTCTTGGAAGTTGTGGAACACAGTTCCTTGTAATTATATATTTTTACAGGAACAAGATACCTGCATTCAATAATATTTTTTACAAGACATGAATTTACAATGCATTCTGAATGAATTAAAACTACTTTTATTTTACATATTTTTTTTGCATATTCGAGCATGATAACATATTTTATATACTTTATATTTCATTACATTTTAATATATTAATACATATAAACGGATCATTCCAGATGTGCGTTTGCAATATATATTATAGAATAATTTTTCTTACAAATCAAATATAATGTTGCTGCTCTTCTATGACTATCATATCTTCGCTTTGAATTGTCAAACTTATCCCCCCTCCTGCCGCTTCTTGGAAACTGGGTACTTGGAGTCAAGGATGGATTTATGTGAAGCAGAAGTAATTTCAACCATGTGCTTGTTCATGTATCAAACAGCACATTTGTTACTCAATCGAAAACTATCAAATATTTTTTACAGATCATTGTCTTACTGTGTTGTTCGATTTTTTGGGGGGAGGAGGTGGGTATGTTCCCTTTAACCCCTCCCCCGGGATCCATCTCTGGTTACACAGTACTACTACTCACTTGAACACCAGCTTCTCGTAAACATTGTGGTAAATACTACGAAGTATTTTATATTTCGAATAAAAGTCTTATGTGTGATGAAGACTAGTGTACAATTACTTCTGTAGAGGTAGAACCTACTTTCAACAGTTTGAATCCACCTTAAGAACTGTTCGGCGACGTTCTATGCTCGGAAAATGATAATAGAGAGCAGTTTTAAACATAATAATGCATTTTTATTTTACATTTTCTATTTTTTCTTACATGTTTTGGAAAAAATAAGCTAGTCTTACATATTTTGCATTTTTTATTACAACAAATTTAGTTCCCTATTTATTACATTTGCCGCAGAAGCTGCGGCGAATGTGTCTTTTGAACCTCTCTTATGTTTGAAGAGCAATGATATTAATCGACGTGACCCGACCGTCCGACCGTCAGGCGGGCGCGCCCAGCAGTTCACTATTAATTACTTGGAAGTTTGAAGAGCAAAAAAAATTTTTCTTGCGTAATTATTTAGCAATTAAATAGTTCGAAATGGTGGCATATTTGGTTTTGTGGTAACTCTTTGTGGTAGTGCCAGCATAAACCTTAATTGCTAGTTTACCATTCATTACTCGCAAGTTTGAAAAGCAATTAATTTAATTTTTGCGTAATTAATTAGCAATTAAATCGCTCTACGAGATGGCATATTTGGTTTTGTGGTAACTCACTGTGGTAATGCCAGCATAATCTTTCGCTAGCTCGCCATTAATTACGTCAAAATTTGAAGAGCAAAACAATTTTTGCGTAATTAATTAGCAATTAAATAGTTCTAAATGGTGGCATATGTGGTTTTGTGGTAAACGATTTTGGTAGTGCCAGCATGAGAGGTTGCTTTGACGTTGCGGAGCGACTGAATCAATGCTGGGCCACTTGGCGATGACCGTTTCCGGTTTCAGAATGATCATTGACACAGTTCTCATAGAAAGGTACCGGTGGGTTGACGCAGTATAAAGGGATTAGATTACTATAGGCGTGCATGCAGGGGGAGGGGGGCACATACCGAAAATTTTGAAACGGGTCCCATAGCCTTTCGTAATGAAACATGCCCGACGTTGACTGGTGCCAATTTGAAACAAGCCCCGTCTCTCTATTTAAAAACAAGCCCCACTTGCAGCAATGTTTTGAAACATAATTATTACTGATTGGGTGCCAGGAAAAGGTTACACTTGAAACCTATAATGATTCCTATGTAATTTAAATATCTCTCATTCCAAAATTATGTTGTGCTAGCTCAGTTAATTGGGGTTCGAAGTTCATAATTGTTGCTACTTACTCTGCAACCAATTATTCAATCTGCTATCCATACGGAGTGGCGAGGAATCTGAAAATCTTATTAAAAATGATGAATTGCACGTAACGAACAATGATAATCAGCTTTCTTTCAACTTAACAAATTAGAATTTATTTTATTGATAATCAAAAATGAATTGATCTTTGGTCATGACCAGTTTTCTCTATATATTACAATAGTTATAAAACCTTGCTATTCATTCGTGGGTCTCCGCGCGCTCTTTACTTCTTCGTTCAATGGCGCCCCGAAGAACCTTCTCCGTCAACGCAGCAGAATCTTGCTTCTGGATAAAGTCCTCACCTGATGTCCGTGATCTGGTTGCAAATTCTCCCGGCGATACTATTATGATCCGTGACTGCCCTCACTTGCGTCTCGGGTGGACGCCTAGACACGTATTTACTTCCTACAAGAACGCTCTATCCTAATATAGGAAACTATAGTTAATTTTAAACAAATGTCAATTACAGTCTTTCCTCGACCTGGTAAAATATATCAGGAGCCGACCCGCTCAACACCACATTGCTCAAGCGAATGAATGTTCTTCTGAAAATGGTTCGTCGTTTTGGTATATCACAGTAATTAATATTTTTATTACCATGAATACGTTGTATCCTTGATTTTTCCATAGGACCCATTTTTTTTCTTTTTAAAACTATGGAAGGTCGAGTTTACTCGCGTCACAACATAGGATGAGGGTATGCGAGTCGCTCGCTATACTATCTAAATATGTTTAAAGAAAGAAATAATCCTATACTTGTGGGCTGCAGCAGCAAAACTGCTGCTAAATAAAACCATTGGAAAATGTTTTCCAACAAACGTAGTACGTGCATTGCTCAAAAACAACAAATAAAAAACTCTCCCATAACACTGCATCAAATTCATTATTTTAACAAAAGATTTCACGAATATTGCAATAAAATAATATAGTACAAACGCAGTACTATAGTTCTTTACATGCGGTACCAAGAATATAAAAAAGTCACTGTTCCATAATGCAACAAGTAGCAAATATTTAACCCGGGGGGGGGGGATTTGGACCCCAGCCTATGGTTTTCATATACAGTTTTGTTTGAGAATATTGATGGAGACTTGTGATTTGCAGTATCTTTTCAGTAGTCTTTTATCTGCAAAATTCATTACTCGTCACATGATTGGAGGCTGTCTGTCCATTCTCAGGAATTTATTTTATCTTGCGGGTGTCACCGGGAACGGTGGCTCAGTGCAACAATTGATGTCACTGCAGTGCCTCTGACCGGGAGGCCCTAGGTTCGAGTCTCGAAGGCGGCTGGATTTTCGAAACTAGCTTGTCAGCTTAGTCGAATTCAGTCACTGTCTGGAGGAGAATTCTTGCGTCCGGCTGCTCTGATCGGTAGTTTTCCGTGGTTTCTCCGATCAAAACCCGGCGAATGCGGAGCAGTACACTAACAAACGGGCCACGGACCGCGCGCGATCTTTCCTTCCTCTTCCTTGTCCTATCCTCACCCCTCAGCTGGGGCGGTGCATCGCTGGTGGGAGATAACTGGTTGAGGAAAACCCCGCTAGTCGACGGTAGGACGGCGCCTGATCTCGGCATCCAGTGGGGGAAGATCACCGCTATCTCCCGATGAAAAACACGCACTTCACTTACGGGAATAATGATCTCAGTAGTTCACGCGCCCGGAATCACAAACAGTCAATCAATCGCGGGTGTCTCTGAGGTTGCAATGCTCCCGTGGGCCATTCTTCGTTAGACGCGTGTTAACAAGTAGAGGCCACCGGCACATCGCCCACGGAGATCAATAACCCCGTGACACAATCCAAATCGGCTCCAACAACTTCCAGGAGGATAAAACATTATTGATACTTCCAGGAATCGCCAGAAACAAGAATTTTAGACGAGTTTGCCTGGTATTCGCCCTTGGTGAGATCAATACTAACAGAATTACCGCAAGAGTTGAAAGAAAAAAAAATGCATCATTAAGTGTTTGAATTTTTTATAAATTTATAATAATAAATATTATTAATAAAGTACTCGATTAATTAAGTTAAGGATGTAACAGACATTTAAATGCCGACCTTAGCTGCATATGCCCCGTCAACTTCGGCGTTGACCAACCACCATTTGCTTTACACCGGCCTCTCCCTCCGACTGAACCACAGGCTTTTAGCAGCTAAGCACAGTCTTAGATGAAGATTAGCGATATCGGCTAAATCGACATCTAGCAGTCAGGAATGGAGAAGAACTTTCTTACATGTTCCATTTAGGATGTCTCCGTCTATTGAAGAAATAAAATTTGCAAATTAGTGCAAAAGGTGCAAATATGAGTGATTTAATTTCTCGAAATCTAAAACATTACAAACAATATCTCTACGTCATTACGTGCCACTTGATTCAGCGTTGTTGAGAGAAACCTGCATTTAGATTGTTTCGATAGAAGTTATGGCGGTGACCCATACTTGGTGGGACACCCGATATAAATAAAAAAAAAGTTGTAGTAAACTTTTAAAAGAAAGTTTATTGTCAGACATTTAAATGGATGTAACGGACATTTAAATACAGAAAGACTCTGACCGGGAGGTCCTAGGTTCCAGTCCTGGCGGGGGCAGGATTTTCGACACCAGCTTTTCAGCTAGGTCGAATTCAGTCGCTGTCTGGAGGAGAATTCTAGCGGCCGGCTGCTCTAATCGGTAGTTTTCCGTGGTTTCTCCGATCAACACCAGGCGAATGCCGGAGCAGTACCCTAACAAACAAGCCACGGACCGCGCACGATCTGTCCTTCTTCGTCCTTGTCCTATCCTCTCCCCTTACACACACACACTAACATGCACCACACTATCACGCGTGCCGGGAGACCGGTCGGGAGCTTAGAGCTTGTCTCGGCTGGGGCGGTGCCCTGCTGGCGGGAGAGTCCTGGTAAGGGGGAAACCCCACTAGCAGACGGTAGGTCGGCGCCGGATCTCGCCATCCAGCGGGAGAAGATCACTGCCACCTCCCGAGAAAAAACATGCACTACACTGACGGGACTAATTCTCGAAGCAGTTGACGCGCTCGGAAACACGAAAAAATCAATCAATCAAACAACACCGAAATATATTCATGATGTTAGAAGACCTCTATGCAACGAAAGTTACTCTGGGGGTCCGTTTTCTCCCACGCGACCCATTATGTTCCAAGGCAAGACTCGACCACTCCTGGGTTAATGGCGAGCGGCCTCTCCTTTGAACCTTGCTGTCGTACGACGGCGTACTGCGACGTAAGCAGTGAAATACTGAGTATAATAATTTAATCGGTACGTACAGTATGCGCATATTTTTCTTGAGAAAAGGAGGAAATAACAATCAAATATTTCCATTTTCAGTCAAAATAGAATGTTTCAATGTTTCTGCACCTTTACGGAGTTTCTGGGTACCCACCGAAACCATACGGAGGCTGTATAGATTTCCTAGAATTTCTGGACGCATTAGAAATTAGTAGGGAGCGGATTTTAATGAAATGCCTCTTTTTCTTTTCACTTTAGAACAATGCCGTTTTGTATAGAAATTCATTTTATCTTATGACAAAAGGAAGTGACCCATTTTTATACGTCATTATTTTGCATTTTTTGCCGATTTCGACTAATAAGTCACTTTTTCTCCTTTTCCCGTCATTTTCATGCATTTTTTGCTGATTTCATCGATTTTAAAATCATTTTAAATGGTATTTGGTTCAAATAATATTTACGAGATGCAACAAATGTTCTTCACAGAATTACTCAGTAGCCTATTCGATTTGTTCGCTCAGAAATTGTTTTGGCAGCCGTTGTAAGTGTGTAATTCTTGTGACATATATCACCGCCATTGCCGGCTTGGCCGATTTCGGGATAACTGAAGACAAGAGATTTCCTGGTAAAGAACAGTCCAAACCAAACGTTGGCAAGCTGAGTTCACTCGAACGAATGGAAGAAGCCTCGATTACATCAGTAACATATCCAACTGCTTGAGCTGTTCATCCGAACTGTTTTTGATCATAGTTTTTCGTATTTTTCTTTCGTTTTAGGGCATTTTTAAAGCATTATAAGAGCATTTTATTGATCATTTTTGGGATGTTTTAGGTCATCGAAATCCGCCCCATTGAAATTAGTAATGTATATTTTTTTAATCTTTTATTTTACTATTTGTAAAGCATAAAATGTTATTCTTTACGAATTTTCTATAATTATTTTTGAGAATGATGTTTTGTAATTATCTTATACTTTTTATTTAATATTTTTTTCATCAGAAACTTTTACTAGAAAAATTTGCAGGTAGAAGAGGTATAACTTCATGTTAGCGAATAAATAATTTGATATTAACTAGTTGTGATATAAGGGATACGTTTTAGCCGGATCTTGATTATTCTGGAAGAATTCTAGAAAGAAAGAAAAAAGCAACAAATTTTTGGTTTGTTTTTTAAGGAACATAAAGTGCTGAAACACTGTGGATTACTACATTGCCTTTACGGCTCAACTTGAATCCTTTGGACATGATTCATTATATTGGCGATCGTTTTTCGTTACATTGGTGATTGTTAAACCTAATAATATAATGAAACACACTTGTAAAAAAGTACTCCTTTCAATTCTTTTTCACATTCTCTCTGTTTCTGAGGATAGCCAAGTCAGGCAACACTACTGAAAGCAAACTAGTGGTGTAACAGAATTGCGCAGACTTTCTCGTAGTAAAGTATTCTAATTTTCTCGGTGAGGACTGGGTTTACGGTCTTGCCCCATCCTCTTGCCAGCTGCCAAATATTTCTGTTTTCCCGCCTAAAAATATTCCGACAATGCAACACAACCGCAAGTACGCTCTGCGGCACGGTATTCAACGCCTAATGAGCGGTTGTGCTGTAATGTATTTTTAGCTAAAGTTGACGAGCACTTAATTCAAGCCATATATCAACGAATTGTACGTAATCATTTGCATAATATGTGAGAAGGAAACTAAAAATCGTTAGGTGCTGGATGTTCTGCCGTTGGGACTTTCTTTTAGCTAAAGTTGATGAGCTCTTACTTCATGGAATAAATCAACAAATAGTACGTAATTTCCTTAAATCAACAAATATTACACTATCAAATGAATATTTTAGCGTCCTTTTCATTTTCTATTTTTTTTTTTGAAAACTTTAAAGCTATTTATAATATTTTGAATAAAAAATGTACGATATTTGTAACCGCCGCAACTATTTTGTACGTATAAATAATTGATTATACGTATACGTTTAAATAATTGTCACCTCGATATTGATTTAATAAATATACGATAATTTTGTATTCATGTTATCTGTATATACCAATGGATAATTAACACTTTCTTTTGTTACAAATATGAACAGAAATATTTCCATAAAAAATATTCAAAAGTTCGCCTTAAGAAATTTTACATCCGTCGAAATTCGCCCGCCCCCAAAAATTGCGCGCCCCAGGCTGCAGCCTACTTAGCCTATTGGGTAATCTGGCACTACGTATATATCTTGTGTTCTGCTCTCTTCTTCGCTTATTGAGAAGAATTTTCTCTGAGCCCACTTGAATTTATTTACTGTATGATCTGAGAGTTGTAACTTGTTATTTATTTTTTACAATAATAAATATTAGTAATTTTTTATCCCTATTATTAGCCCACAATACGTGTGTAAGTACTTTTGTTGTAACTTTTATTTTTGATTTTTTTTCAGATGGCTGTATTCTATGGCTGGCTGAACATTGATTTTTGAATAGTCTTTTTTATTTACTTTCTATCCTCTAACCTCTTTTTCCTTTTGTCCCAGTTCATGGAATCTCCTTCTATGAAAAATGAATGTTTTATTTGGATCATGCTTACTTTTATTCGATATATGAATGAAAGCAGCTTTCTATCATTCTTATGCTATAACGACCCCAATTTTACATGATTTCGGATACATACTGTACAACCTCCATATTAATGCTAGTAAGACATGTTTTAATTAAATATTGCCAAATATTCTGATCCCCCTTTTAAAAACGCTCCCCTGCCGGAACAAATAGCCTGAAATGTCACATTTTTAAGCATCTTAACTCCTCAACAAACTTATTTTTCTTCCTCGCTCTTACGAATGTAAGAAGATAAAGTATTGAAATCGTGCGCCGGAAAACGGCGAATTTTCGCCAGAAAAACTTATTTTCGGTTACGCCTAAACCATTCGGTGTATTTTTTACTTTCTCGTATATATACAGGAGTAATAAACGCAGTGTACAGAAAGTTATGTAATGCTGCGGAAAATCGATTTCGAGATTTCAACGGAAATACACGTTTTGGGGTCCCTTGAAACCGAAAAAGTGTTTCTTTTTTTTTTAACGTCCGTCCGTCTGCCTGTTCGTGCGTCTGTGAACAGTGCTAGCGCCTAAACCATGCGTACAATATTTTCCAAACTGAAGGACTCTCTGTCGATCTGGCTCTAGTTTGAAGCTTTGAGATTTTGAAAAACATTCTTTAATATTTGGGGGTACTCTATATGAAGTCCCCCCAACATTTTCAAAATTTTCTCAAAAACGTCTCCAAATTTTTTCTTTAAATTTCATGTAAACATAGAGTAAAATACGCTTATAAAGGTGGCATAGATCCCATTTTCACGGTTAACTCTGAAGTTTCGAAAATTGCAAAAGTTTGAATCTTTTCTGGCATCTTCCTACAACTATAAAATTGAAGACAGAGATTTTTCCTTCAAACGAAATTTGTTGTCCATAAATAGTTATATCATAAAGGTCATGTACATTTTTTCGAAAATGTTAGTTTTCGTGCAATAGAGTGTGAAATATTTGCAATTTAAAAAAATACAAAAACAATATTTTCTCAAAAACGGCTCCAAATTTTTGGTATTGTTAGTGACAAACAAACGCTATACCATGACCATATTGACCAACGCCATATTGCTCTATTCTTCTGTTTTTTTCAAAAATTTTAAATATGAATTTTTTTTGACTCGTCTCTCACGTCGGTAATATTTACATTAAAGGCAATTTCTTCACATTATTATATTTATGAGTACACGCGCTTTAAATAATGTCAAATAAAGTTTCTCGAAAAATCAACCGTTTTCTGTACAAATGAGCTTAAAATTCCGCATTTTCAGAAACGCTCAAACGCCATTTTATCAAAAACGTCTCCAAATTTTTCTAATGGATACTGCTATGTGCGCTGTTTAATATGACAATAAGTTCATTTTAGTATATTCATTTTTTTTCAAAAATTACACAAATGTATTTGGTTTTGAAATACCTCTCAATCTGATAATATGGACATTTTCATTTGTGTGCATTACTAAAATTGTGAGTGGAAGTGCTTCAAATGATTTCATAATGAACTTTCTCGAAAACTCAATAGATTCTTGTGAAAAGGTGCTTCAAATTTCGCACTTACAGTAATGCTTAATTGACACTTTCTTAAAAACCGCTTCAAATTTCTATTTAGGACAAGTTTTTACTCTTTTTTTAATATTCTTGAAGTAATATTTCGGTTGTACTACTAGGAAAACAAAAAGTTGAGAAAATGTAAAAAAAAAAGTGTACTTTGAGCGACGATAATGGCAGCTGGCCAGAGAATGGAGCAAAACCTTAAAAGCAGACCACACCAAGGAAATTAGAAAACTATTCTACGAGAAAGTCTGTGCCATTCTGTAGCACCTATAGTTCTAAAATTGATATTGCCGGATTGATCTGAACGAACTCGAGGCTTTGGGAGTTTTAAATGGATATTTTTATTTTTGAACATACTTTAATTGAAGCCGCAAAAAAAATAATTCAAAATCGTCTAAAATATGGCTTCAAATTTTATTAAACCTTGTGCTCGGATAGCTAAGAATAGTAAAGGACGCTCAAGAGATTGATGCAGGTCTCACCTACGTTGAAATCCATGAATTTTCGAAAATTGTAAAAGTGCAGTTTTTTGGAAGCGTCTTCCTACAACTACAATATTGAAGATAGATTTTTTTCCTTTAATGAAATATATTATTAAAAACATCTCGAAATACGGTGATATTAATACTTCGAAAATGAGTAGTCGTGTAATTTTGCGCGAAATATGGGCAATTTTATTTTTTTAAACTCCAAAGTTTTTCTTTAAATATCCTCGTATGTATCAAGGGTCGATAAAAAATATGTTAGCTCCATTTCGGTGAACTCTCCATACTTTCGAAAATTGCAAAAAGTTAACATTTGAAAACTACAAAAATTAGTTGGAGTTTTTAGCCTTAGTCTGTTGTAAAAAGTAAGCTAAAGAAAGGACGCACAATTTTCTGCAGAAACGAGTAGTTTTCCTGTAATTTGTGCTTGAAATTAATGCAATTTATAAAAAAAATATTCTCAAACACCGCTCCAAATTTTTCCATGGACAGAAAAAGGGAGGCTTAAAAGAATTCCACGGACTTATTTTCGTTGAACTCTTTGAATTTTCGAAAATTGCAAATTTAGAAATAATACGGGAAAGAATGCGTTGTTGTAGCACTAGTTTGATGGATTGTTTTTGCTACAGATTAGCACGATTTCTCAAACCACTCCTGTTGAGTCACAAAATCACTGCCGAATTACACCTTTGAGAAGGCTGTGTGTTTCATTTTAGCCAAAGGGCGTAAAGCGTAAGTACCACCTACGCTTGCGGCACGTTGGATGCGATTACGACTTCTTTCGTCTACAAAACGATAAGACGCGCAAGTAGTAAGGTTACAGAGATATAAACGGATACAGTAGTAAAATAATATAAGGAAGGTTTTCGTTATAAGCTGATTTATCAAGAGACCCCCCCCCCTCTACGAATTTGAAAATCGAGTGTATCAGTCAGAAACATTCATTCACCAGCAATTAAGGGCTCTTCTTTGAGGGACAGGGGCACTGAAATAGACCCAACATTAAATGAAGTCTTCCGAAAGCCACTAGAAGCAACGATACTACCAAATGACTAAACTATTTCACAATCATTTACACCTACTTACATCTTTATGATCACCCCCAACTAACAGAAAATACTTCCAGTGACTCTTGTGAAATATTTCTATGAAGAGAAAAATTTGCCTCTTTTTGACTTCCAGTGACTTTTTCTCACAGTCTAATTCTAAGAGACAATGCCAAGATCCTATTTTCTCCCTCATTCACAAACCTTGAGGATATACAAGTGAAGAACAAGTGCTACATAAAACACTGTATAGAATTTTATTAAATTCATGGGTGAGATTGCACTTCAGAAACATACTGGTTTGGGATGCATAAGGAACTCGTGTCTCACTTACAAACACAGTGTCAAATTGTTGAACTTGGTCTGTGATACATCATGTTCCATTTACATTCCATCAGAAATGTGCACTTGGCACACAAAATGGGAGAAAAGAGAGAGAACAAGTACAGAATGATGTTATATCAAAGAAACAAGTTGAACATACAAGTGAAATTTGTGCTTTGTTAAAAATTTAATTGATTTAATTGGTATGTAATATGGTGGAGGAATGAAATCAATTAATTCATTGATTTCCTACAAACATTTCAAATTATTGAAACATGTGTAACATGTATTCCGTATTTACACAACTCATTTGCACTCATTGCTTCTTGCATACCTGTTTAATTTAAAAATTGATTTTCTCACGAATTATGAAACAATACATTACAGCACCATCTTACATCCTTGCTTCACTTAAGATATTTACAAACATATTCCTGGAGTGCAATATACATATTACAATGCAAAGGAACAATGTATCCATGCAGTGCTTACATAAATGCACTGGTTGACAAATTTTCAAATTAAATCATACAATATTGAATTTGATATTTTAACAAAATATAACATGTACTGTGACAGGAAGTAGAATCTTGCCAAATGTCAATGGCAGGAGAATATTCTTCAGTTGCTTTAAACTCTGAAATTCACACATAACTTCACAGCAATTTTCCTGATTATCACAGATGAATTGAAGCATGTAGTATATAATGAAGAGTATAATCAACAACATATAAATCCCTCCACCACAAATTTTATTTTCTGAAGGAAGTAGTTCTTGTACATTCCAAATCAAACTACCTTCCTCAAACTTACAGAGTAAATAGCACATTGTATAACCTACTTTTTTAAAAAGTAATAATATGCTTCAACCTTTCTTAGACAATCAGGACCATGCTGATATTGTAGACATACTATTATTCAAAACTAGAATACTACAAAAATTCAACAACTGGTTTATGGCACCATCCCAAAAAATATCGAGATATTCTTGAGAATAAAGATGAATATAGAATTACTTAAAAGGAAATATTTTACATGATCAGGGACATTTTTCTATGTACATATTACAATATATTTTTGAGCATTGATTGTCACTGTGAATTTATTCCATTCACCTGTCAAATTATTATATTAAGTTTTGTCACTGCAGTCAGCAGTTACTGTTTATTTTTTTTATTTTCCAGGAAGAAGACAGAAGATATCTCTAGAACGGATCTTGCTTCAATTCTTAATTCACTGAATGTTATATTAATGAGCTGACTTATAACCTATTCCACCTTTTCTAACCACTTCATAATATCCTGAAAAGAACATTGACCACACACACATCTTACTGCTGGAGTCCTAGTACTTCACATAAATATCTACCAAAATACACAAACAATTAAATCATGATAAAATAATACACTTTTCATCACATTAAAAAGAATTGCCAACAGAACTTTTCAATATACTTCTAAAGAGAAAGTTCACATGGACACAAGTTAACAGAATTTAGAAGTCGTGCAACCATGAAGACTTAAAAAATACCAAAATCAAAAATCAAAAATTTTACAGGGGTTGACAAGTGGTGTCCATGTTGCAATATGAAATTACAATCCCTTCAAAACAGGTTCCATGTCATCAACCTAAACCTATCACTTTTATTAAAGAACCATAGGAAAAATAATAAAAAATGACAGGTATAAGCAACAGGAATTACACAACTGAAATAAAATAGAACAAATTTATGGAAAATGGAAGAACCCTACTAGATCTTGCTGCAATCTTGTTTTGTCAATCTTTAAGTCTAAATGGCAGGAATTTAAATCATAATACCTAGAGGTTGAAGGTAAGTGCACTAGTCATTGTTCAGGGTATATAAAAACTCTCTACAATAATTATTTTCTTGACAATAACATACGGTTGCTACTTCTATCATGAATATAAAAATGCATGTCCTAAAGACACAATTGAAACAAATAATACAAACATTGAATGGAAAGACAGTAAAAAGGCTGCAAAATGGTTCCCATGTAAAAACAAAACCAAAAAACAAGAGAACAAACATGAGTGGAAAGGTGGAACTTGAGGGACAGTGCCAAAAATCTTAAAATTTAATAAGTTGCATATATCATAAAAAGTGAGATTTACTGACATTTTTTTTTTTTTTGCAAGATCTTCAACCTCCAAGTGCTTTAGTCAAAACTCAAGCATAATATCAAAGATTCTCTTCGTATGTTTCACTTACCCACAGAAACTGCTTGGCACTTGTTTCACCTGCTCATACAATATTTCACAAACTAATGTCAATTAATATAAACAGTTGCTCTAAAATTACCACTAGGACATCTACAGATATCACTACTGCTACTTGCTTGTTAATATCAAAATGGTCTCAAAACCATTGCTAGTCATGTTCAAGAGATTTAACCAAGTACAAATAATAAATTACTCATAAAAAAGAAATATATTTGGTTGGTAGTTCAACAAATGAGTGGTGCTTTCCACCAGCAATAATTTGCTATCACATATAAACCATTCAACTAAAAATTGAATACTTATAAAAATACATTTAAGGATCAGTGTGTTTCTCACTAGAAATGCTCAAGTACATTATACCTGCTTACCACCAAAAAAAAAAAAAAAGTGACACACTGAAAAATGCAGATTTAGTACTTAGTTGGTTGAAACAAAATATTTCGGAAGCATGTAACATGGATTTATTTATATATTTCTCACCCACTTACCATGTACCATTATTTTTTGCATCCTTATTAACAGTGACTAACCAAATTTTGTTTATTTTCTCATTTGTATTAGAGCGATGTACCTGCTCATCTGATTTCAGCACCAGTTTGAGAGAAAATTATAATACAACTACAGCAATGAAGTTCTGTTAGTCCTGTAATATGCAATCAACTAACTGGTCACACAATAACCCAAGACAAATATTTATAATTGCAGAACTTCACACTTCAATTAAGGCACCATTGAGTTAAAAAATAACACCACAGGTCAACAAAAGGCCACACCATTTGTAAGCAAGCTGTTAAGGCAAACCTCATTTTAACATGTTTTTGATAGAGAGTTGGACTGGAAAGTTCAAATACTGAAATTGCATTAAGATTGAAAAGAGTTCATGAGAAAATATGAAATAGTGAATTTCTATTAGCAGTCATCAATAAAGCACGAAGAAATATTCTCTCATTAAAGGGAATGATAAATATTATATGTGCAGAGATTTAACTAATTTTCACGATCATTGAATTCACTTTCCCTGCAATCTACAGTTCAAATAACGATTTTGAATACTGCACTGTGAGCACAAATGTGTTTTCTTAATACATCTGAAAAATGTGATGACACAAAGCAACAAAGTCTTCTTCGCACAAAGAAGGCAAACAAAGATGTTTTGTTTCAATAACCACAAAGAGTACAGATTAAATAAATAAGAATTAATTGAAGTATGTTTATAAGTTCTTAGAAAAATTTTTGTTAATATTTAGTGTGAATTGATAGTTTCTTTGCCCGAACATATTGGTATTGACAAAAAAGCCCTCAATCTCAATTGGGCAAAAAACAATCATTCCACATACAACTTAGTTCTTTCCGTATAACACATTATTTCTCAGACTTGTTTATGCCAAAACAACCCTGAATAAATTGGCAGTATAAAATGGAGTTTGCCTCGACATGATAATAGGATGAGAAATACATCTCACTTAATGTGAATTTCTGGAAGATAAGAAGTATCAATCTAGTCCTCTGCCCAATACTACAGAAACATTCACATAATTTTTACAGTATTTATACATTTCACACAGCAAGGAAACATTCCTGATGAACTTAAAAACCAAACTTCTTTCTCTTTCTTTCTTTCTACTTAATATCTACAGACTACTACATTGAAATGAGTACAAAGATCAAAATTTTATGAAAAAAAATTCTACCTACTTTGATAATAAATTATTCATTTTCAAATCAATGGACTAGGATAAAAAATATAAAATGAATTCGTCTTCAAAAAAAAAAAGTACAAAAACGTATAAAAGTAACTGCATACATTATCTTTCTACACTTCATAATACTCAGAGGAAGTAGATAAACAAGATTCTTTAAAAAAAGTCTTGATAAGTAGCTAACATATTAATATACAATGAAAAATCTATTGTTATTAATTTTCCTTAATTTTTCAAGACTATCATTGCTGCATACCAAAACACTGAACACCTATTTATGAAATAGGGATGCAAATCATCCATTACACATAGAATAAAAGTACCTGTGTATATTAAACACAATTCCAACATGCATTTTATGAACATACTACCACACATAACAATAAAAAATAAGACAACTCATCTACTGAATTGATACCACCATACAGACACAAAACACCAAGTTTCCTATGTTCCTATAAAATTAATGCAGTAATTCTCCATTTTAAAGAATGAACAACTAATTGAAAAGTAAACTCTAGTATTCTACATGACTGAAAATGAGGATGACATTATTTTACAAGAACTTCCTACTTCACAAAATCTTCTTGATTCAAAATTTTATTATAAAAGTACTAACAGTAAAAAATAAATTAAAATGATCAGAAAGGAATGAAGATTTATAATCTTTAAACCAAATGAAATGAATCTAAGAAAATACTATTCTCGCAAAAAATACTACCGAGAACATCCTTTTAGTTCTCCTATAATCAATTCCAAATTTCACCAAATATAAACATTAAAAATGTATTTCCTGCATAAGAAAAGCTTTTCAGGAAGTGTTATGGTAATAACAAGCCAATACTTTCATACATTTACAATTGTTATATATTCAAACAATTTTTTTCAATTCTTTCACTTACTTTATTGAAATTATTTTCAATGAATTCCTAGAATTCCAATTCCAAAGAGCTCACTTTCAGTTTGTGCTCTGACATTAATAAATATAACAATACACAAGGGCAATAAGAAATCACACATTAATACATAAAAGGATTCATTTCTCGCATAACAGCATTCAATTCATATCCAGAGCATTTTCTGCGTGATACAGTTTTGCAACAAAAAATAATATCTATCACATAAAATGATAAAACTTGCATGAAAAAAAATTTAATTTACATTGCATAAATGCAATCAGAAACCCATTGTAGAATGGGATAAGAAAGATAAAAAAATACCATTAATGACCATTACTTAAAAAATTTTTTTGCAAAAAATATTTTTTTTTATGTCACTGTAAACTACGTTCTCTGCAATTTCTCGTCTGCATATATACCCTTATGAAACAACAAAAAGATTTTCCTGTAAATTACAAACGTAATAAAAAACTGTTTTTTATTGCATGGTGTACCAAGTAATTATACAATGATCATATAATATGCCCCTTTGTATCACCTAAAGAGCAATAACATTTCTGAACATTTCCCGAATTTCAAACTGAATAAATTTGTTAACATAATACAAGTTTTGGTTCATGGTTTAAATTTGTTAACCATTAGATTAACTCTCTACTAAACATAATATATATATATATTATTGTTGTTGCAATTCCACCACTGATTCGACTGTGAACTAACAATGTACCTAAGATTTGAGGACTAGCTACAGGTATTTTATTACAATTTGTAATATTCAGCAATGTCTTAGCTTTAGCTTTATCTTTGAACACATGAGTAATAAGAAAATAACACTTCCCACTGCCTTCAAAGCTGAAGTTGTCAAATGCTTCTTTCCATTTAACAATACCATTTCCTACAGTGGAATGCAGTTACATATAAAAACATGAAAGTACAGTCCACACAATTCTGTAAATAATAGATTCTACAACCTAACACCATTTTCTTCCATTTTCTATGTATTTGAAACATCTTTCAACAAGTGCTAGAAAATAGTGTTATACATTTTCTTTGCTTTAACACTCAAAGGTTCGGAAATAATTCCCTCAAATTTACAAGGTACCGATATCATGGGGAGGCGACGGAGCATGGTACACAAAGTACTTCAGAAACTTAACTTGTACTTACTTTGTTGAATCATTCCCGAGCACAATTTTGGGGTTTAACACAGCAGGCTGCATGCTGCTACAATGCGCTTTTTTTGTTTCTCATATTTTTAGGCCTCATTTTAAAAATTTCCACTATCTTAAGTGCCCATGGCACATCGTAAGATACTTCATGGCTTAAAAATTAAAACAGTACAGTACAATGTGATTGCAACAGCATGAGCATTACCCAAAGATCACAAATAAGGATATTCAACCGACGGATATCAAAGCCTAAAGGCTGTGGGCTGGTGTTACAACGATGTGTCAGACGAGTTTTCCTGATGTGACTGCTGGAGTGAATGCTGAAGGGCCATTGGTGTTAGCCACTCACGTGGTAAACACCGCTGAAGAAATGGCACACAGGAGCTGAAGTACGCAAGGCGATTAACCCACGAAGGTATCTCTTGTCCACACAAGATCTGTTCACAAGGAGAAACAAATATATATTTTACTATGTTATATTTGTTAATGTTTGTTAGAAATACTTATGTCACCTAATTTTGAGGTATTTTAGCTGCACTAACTTATCAAGGACACATTTTATACGAAGACAAATTTACAAGTCAAATACACTTTAAAAAATTACTAAAAAAAATTTTCCTAGGGTGTACAGCATTTTTAATTTTACAGTGTTTTTTTAAAAGCTGTGTGAATTTATTATGAATTTGAATATAGATGTGAAAGGAACTTCACTTTCCTCCATAATTTCAAGGCATCTTAGAGCACTCTGATGCAGAAAGTCATAGGAGAGATATTTTGCTTTGCTCTATTAGTCTTATGAAAACTTCACTAGATCCCATTATGACATCCTTGAGAAAGTATTTGATAATGTAAATGTTATTGTACTGGCAATACCACACTTTTTCTCAATCCATATGACCCCAACCCATTTCAAAATATAAAGATCATTAACAGTCATGGGAATAATTCTGATACATTTTATTTTAATGACAGTGAATTATAATTTTCATGGTGGAGGAACTTCACATATTCAAGAGAAGATTGGAATTTCATCATGCAACTTCTGCCACAGTATGCTAAGCTAGCAATATTGGAAGTTTGTCTTACGGTGAAATCTGGACTCTAGCCAGGACACAATGCAAAATTGTTGGGCAAGAACTAGAAAAACTCCAAACTCCCCCAACTATCAGGCAGATAATCCAGAGAAATGCAATACAGGGTGTCTCAGGACAAATGTTACTAACTTCTAGAAAATGTAGAGGGTTAAAAATGATCACTCTTTGCCAACAAAAAATTTAATGTAATGGAGTCAATCAATTAACTACATCACTGGCGCTGAGAGGTCGCACACAGTTCATAATCTGGCTAGGGAGAACGCCATTACTTCTACTGATTGATGTTTGCGAGCAAGTCAATTGCTAAGGTCATTATTTTTTTAAGTGTAGTGCATGCTTTCATCACGGGAGGTGGCAGTGAACCCCCTCTGCTGGGCTGAATGGCGAGATCCAGCGCCAACCCACCCATCGACTTGCGGGTGTTTTTCCCCAACCAGGTATATCCTACCAGCGAGTCACCCTCTGCCCCCAGTCAGAACAAGCTCTTATCTAAGCTCCTGACTGCCCAAACACATGCACTACACTCATGGCATGTGTAGGAGTGTAGTGCATGTGTGTGTGTGAATGTAAGCAAGGAGGTGAGGACAGGACATGAAAGAGGAAGGAAAGATTGCATGGTCACAAACTACCAATCAGAGCACCCGGCCAATAGAATTCTCCTCTAGATAGTGTCTGAATTTGACCTAGCTATGTAACTAGTGTTGCAAATCCTGCACCGTCATGACTTGAACCCTAGAACCCTAGGTCAGACGCACTGCAGTGACATCAATTGAAGCCCTGAGCCACCTAAGCCATTCTACTGAAAAGCCTGCCAGCATGTGCCGCCGCCTACAGACTGCTGTGACCTGGAGAAAGCCAGATGGCCAGCTGCCCGGGAGGTGAGAGAGTTACATGAGTGCAATAAGGGACATTATCTATGGTCATTACTCATGTCCCAGCCAGCTGGCAAGACTCTAGAAAGGGGCGTTGTCATTCGAATCTGTGAGATCCCGGCGGGGCACCTGTGTCAACGGTCAAATCATTTTCTTTGTAATTAAGGTTGCTAATCTGACAAATGTAATGTATTATGCCTTGTAACTATTCTTTATATTAATTGCATGCTCATCATCATTTTAATTAAATGTATTATTGTAAAAAAGACACACGCACCCCCACACACTGATTTCTCCTGAAAACTAATTTACCATGACTACAGTCTTCATGTATATTTCAGGATATTAAATTTATGTACAAACTTTTAAATGTTAAAATTGACTGTCCAGAATTAAGAAAATTATTTGTTTGCTACAATAATACATTTAATAAAAGTAGAAATATCTTATTTACGGAAATGTTTTATAAATCACAAAGTTACTTCTGTTCATTAACACCTTGATTAACAAAATATTGTAATGAATTTTTGAGTAATGAAGAAATAGGTAGGAGTAAGGCAAGTTTTGTAAGATATCTGAAACAAGGAATATTATAGTTTAGCTAATTAAAGTTATTTATCACAAGTGTTGTAACTGTATTAATTGCATTTAGTTTGTTTTGTTTTGGTTAATGTTATGAATTTTCATATTTATTATGTACATTACCTATGTATAATCTATAATTTTATTTGGGCAAATAAACCAGTAGTATAAATAAATAAATTTAAAAAATTAAAGATTTATAGGTATCTCTAATATCCTTGATAAAATCGAAAGATGGAACAAGTCAACATTCAGTGTATATTTGACATCTAGGAGGCATTTATATAGACGGCCTACTTGGGACTAAAAGACAGGTTGGCAATGGTTCAGATACCATTCAGACAATGAAAGTACAAAGAACAGAAATCAATAACCAGAAAAGAGACGACTCAGAGTAAAAACGAAAGTTTAATGTCTTGAAGTACAACCGAAAGATATACGTGTTGGAGTACAGAAGAAAGTTAAAAGCTTCAGAGTACAGATGAAAATTTAATAACTTGAAGTATAGAATGAAGGTATACTAATTGGAATACAGAAGAGAGATCGATATTTCCGAGTACTGACGAAAATTTGACATCTAAGAGTTCACACGAGAGGTGTAAATCTTTAAGTGTAAATGGAATGTGGACACGTTGAAAATGGATATTTCTATTTTTCTTCCCATGAATATAATTCATTGAATGGAAAAATAAGAACCATTACAAAGCAGAGTAAATTTGGTTGGAATATCTTGACAGAATGGAGGATAACCGCATTCCAAAACAACTTCTCAATTACAGACCTCAACAAAGAAGGAATGTGGGGTGCTCAAGGAAATGTTGGGAGTGATCAATTACAAATCCAGCTTTAATATACTTGAGACTTGGAATATACTGGATACTTGGTTTAATCCCTAAAGTTGATGATGTATTATTGTCATTTTTTAAGCATTTTGATCATGCCACCCCCTTCACCAGACCCACTCCCAGTATGTGTAGGAATAGGCCCAGCAACAATTGTGGGGCTAGTTAGGCCTAGCAACAAATTACACATTCTGTGTGTGTGTGTGTGTGTGTGTTTATATATATATATATATATATATATATATATATATATATATATATTCTATAAGCTTTTTACAAATGATTCATTAGATAGAAAAACTTTATACTTCAGAAACTATTACACGTAATAATGAGTGATTCAGAGATACAACTACAAACTCTCCCATGTCTTTGTAATTTTGTCATAAATGTCCAATATGTCCTCCTTTTGTCACACAAAACACATCTATGCAATAGTCTCATTTGATGATTCATTGAGGTGATGTTTCCCCATTAAGCAAATGACCCCCATCTCTATACCAATGTGGAGGAGCACTATCATGTTGAAGTATGAAATTTTCCAATTGTCTTTACTGTGGCAATAATTACAACTACAACAAATCCAGGTATGTTGTCCCAAACACAGTGGCCCCACAAAGAAAGATGGGACCATACAGCTTTGTTTTGGATACTGCACAAAACACCCTAAGTTTGAGAGAACTGTGATTGTTTTCCACAAGAGCATGTGAATTTTCCATCTACGTTATGCAAACATTATGTTTCCCACTTTCCCACTTAGTTGAAATGTGGTCTCATCATTGAAAACGAGATGTGAGGCAAAAGGTCTCCCAGACAGCCAAGAATACAAAATCTTTGCCGACCACTGCTCTCTGCATTACCTCACAAAACTCATGCTGCTTATTCTTATCATCTCCCTAATTGTTTGAGCAGATTTGGTTTTGGTTTTAAATGTCAATGCAAAATTTTCCAAACAGTTGTCTGCAGCATGCTTATTTGCGATTTGCACAGTATATTGACTTGCATGGACTAAGACAGTCTTTCTGTCTCTTCTGTTTTGTAGGAAACACTTGGTTGTCCAATGCTTGTATATTTACAGAGACATCCTGTGTTTTTGAACAGTCTAGTCCATCACAGAATGATCTGATGACTTGGTGACTCCACTAAAATGACTTGGTGACTCCACTCTTTTCTAAACGCAAGCTGCACATCCATACATCCAATTATGACTTTTCATATTCCAAAATGCAATATGCTGCATACTTGCCATTTTGGAAACTGGAATCATGCTGCAAGTGAATTACAAGAAGCCAGCATGATATGATAAAAAACCTGGAGAGTTTGCAGTCTAACAAGGTATCACTCATTATGTTATGTGCAATAGTTTCTGAAATTCAAATTTTTAAAATCTGATGAATAACCCTGCACTATTGTTACTGTATTGTAACAGAATAATACAAAACAATTATATTGTTACAACATAGTAACAATTATTATTATTATTATTATTATTATTATTATTATTATTATTATTATTATTACTACTACACTAGCCAACATTGTAAATCGTAATGTGCTTTAATTCAGATCTAGTCTTCAAAGGCACAAAACATTTACACTCAACAATATCAGGGAGAATACAAAATAAATGTGTATTAATTAAACAAAAGCAAAAACGAATATGAAAGGAAATGCTGCCTCTTTTTACATAAAATGTCATCAATCCATGTTCAAGAACAAATCATACATACCTGAGTAAACGAACCAGAGAAGTGATTACAATTTTTATTCATTAAATGGTATCTATCTCCTCGGAAGTCTTTCCCCAGTTGGAGAACTATTCGTTTCACATCTTCTTCTGTGAAATCTGTATGTCCAACATGAACAGATTGCCTGAAAATTAAAACACGAAAAAACTGTACTATTTGTTCATCCAACAAAATAAAATGTCACTTAATGGCAAAAGAGAAACTGAAAATTAGTGATAAATTGTGATAGAAGGTAAAAATCACAGTTTAAACATTTTTTATTTTTATTTTCAAGTCATTCCATTTTTACATTTATAAAGAGAGCTCCTTAGTCAGTTTCTGGGTGTAATGAAAACTGATTTGTTATCAACATTTTGTCTCACCCTCCATTCCCACCCCACACACCACCACATATTTTTCTTGGTAGATATCACTTCAAGTTCTAGTATTCAATCAGGCATATCTTCATTCAGCCAACTCAATTAATAAATGACTATGTGGTTCCTGTCCAAACATTTTAATTTGAAATAAGTCAAATTTTGATGGGAAACTAGATACAGTAAAACTTTACTTATAAGTTTTTCAGGGGACTGAAGGGAAAAAACATAAGTGAGAAAAATGCATAACTGAAATTGATTATTATGAGCAAAATAAAAACTCAATTTTTTTTCACCATCATTTTACCAGTTGTCCCAGTTCTTTAGCAATATCTACTCTTTTTGTATTGCCATTCTCCCTAACAACTTTTAAAATTTTTATTTTACCTAATATTGAAAGGGGTTGCCTTTTCCTATCACTCTTTTTCGTCAGAACGGACACACAATGGGGGCCTTACTGATGACCTTGTACGACTCAGTTTTACTGTGGAAGAGAAGGCTGTGTCCTCCGTGGACTACAACTGGAGGAGGCGACCCGCGGCTGGTTGCTTCGGTTTCAAGCTTGATGTTACTTGAGGAGAGAGTTTAAGGATAAATAAATTTGTTTTAAATATCAGATACATCTCACAAGATGGACTTCTTAAGATATTCTTCTGCGCAATGTAAAATACTGAAATACTTCAACAAAACAAATGATTCAGTCATGGTGGCACAACTGGTAGTGTGGCAACAATTGTTCCCAAGTTCGAAGGTTCAATTCCTGTCTGAAACTAATGGAAATCAAGTGCAACCCTAGGTTCAAGGTACAACACTTGGTCATATTTCACAAAAATAAAATCAGCCATTTTAGATCATGCATAAACATGTTTTGGATTCATCTTTGTAGCTAAGGGATTACTTTAAATGACTCGCATTAAACAATGAAAACAAAACGGGGCGGTTAATAAAGAAAAAGTAGAAGCAAAATAGTTGTACTTTCAATAGGTGAAAAGTAGTTTTATTTTTTCCCAGAAAAAACTCAGTGTCTCTTCTAAACTACAAGTTAGCTTGGGTCTCTTCTGGCATGTCAACAAACATTTGCCGATGGTTTTAAACTACCCTAAAATGTGAAGCCTAAATCACTATAGCTCCAAAGTACACATATATCTAAAGTAAAACACCTTCCCCTATGGTGTATACAATGCATATATATATGTGCATTGTGTATTTTATATACATACATACATACATATTTATTTATTTATTTATTTATTTTTAAATAAATAAATAAATATGTATGTATATAAAACTTATATATATATAATTTATATTGTATGTAGTCAAATATATATTGCACATATTAAATATGAATATTCAATTTAGTATATGGAAAGATACCCTAAAAAATTAGATACATATTAGATTTAAAAAGATAGTATCACCACAAAAATAAAAAAAATTAGAAATATGTGCAATACAAAATTAGACAAAGTAGAAGGAAAAAGATGGTATTTCAAAGAGTTATCAATAAAAGGAAAATAAGTAAATGAAATATAAATTTATCAACTAAATATCAATGGAGTTACCCAAATTATTGGCATCTAGTCTAGTCCATTAAAATCATCTGAATAAAATATTGGTTTTACTAGAAACTAAAAAAATGGGTTTACAGTTTCTTTTTCTATGATGTGGGACATAAAAGCATAACTCAGACCGAATATCAGGGCACTGAATTGAGACAGTAATTAAGGCCTGAAGGAAGACTATATGGATATTTCCGGTCCTATAGTCTTAGAAGGTTCACTGAAGCCAGCAAATCATCATAATTATGATCCAGTCTGAACATAGGTTTGCTGTTAACATAAGCCAATTAGCGCAGGAACCTGTTCTGGACTCTCTCAAGAACCAATATTATAGTATGTATGCACTCATTTATTTGTGTTTTTATTAATTTATTATTGTTACTCTGATTATTCAACTACCCGATAAATAAATAAAATAACCAAAGCAAAAGACATGACCGCCACTCTTACCGAAACTGAAACTGTTCGCCTAGTTCTTCTGCATCACGAGGTGTAATTTCAAATATCCCTGAACAAGGATAAGGATGCCCACCATACGCATATTCTGAAACAAACAACATTAATTTAAGACAGAAGGCTGCAAAAAATGAGTTTGTATTAATACACAGTCATAACTCAATCTAAGATAAGGGTAGTATTAAATATCAGAAATTTACTTTATAAGAGAGTTAAATATGATTTTATTCTAGAGAGAGAGAGTTTCTGTTTCAAAGCAACAATAGAAACTAAGGGATCTCATTCTTACGAGTGAATAAAATATTTTTACTGGCAAGCACTGTGTATTTTTTAAATACATTTCCATAAGAGAAGGAAAGCAAGCACAATGAAATGAAAGATCCATGTATTCCAAGCATGCTCATATCTCTAATTGTTTTCATGAAACTATTGTTCAGGAGATACAAAATATTAACTTATTGTAACACAGGAGGTAAATTGTATAAGGAATCAATCAAGAATAAAACTCTCGTCCTTGGATTAAAACTTTATAATTTGCTACAGAATATACAAGAAGTGCTAATTGCTCAGAACAATGAAATAATGATAATTTACATAGGTGGATTGTGGTTAATGAATTATGACATTAAATGGCATTATGACATTAAATATCATATTAATTAATTTTGCAGAAAATAGATATCTGGAAAACCAAGATCAAATTATTTTCAACTTTGTTGAATATGAATTATTTTTGTTACAATGAAAAATACACACCTGTTCCGTAAATTTCAACTCCAGAATGGAAGACTCCAAGTCCTAGGGATGTAGTATATTCGTTAATCCAATACTGAAAAGAAACATCAAAATAAGGTTTTTTCTACAACAATAAATTAAATAAATCTGTACTAATTACAAAGAAATTACATAATTTATTTAGAGATGCCTTCTAGGGTTAATAAAATTCCACTCAAATGTTTAAATTCATCATGTTTAAAATAAATGTGGATTGATCACATCTCAGAAATGCTGGCTTGGGGCTCAGATCGAAGTCGCTCACCTTCCACCAAGAAGGTCCGGGTTCGATTCCAGGACCATCTCATGTGAAATTTGTTCCAACAAAACAAGTTTGGCTGCTGCACAAGGGCTAGTCCAACCCCTGTAAAGTATCCTAAACCCAAACCCTACCCTAATTCCTTCCCAATTCTGACCTCTAGGTAGTAACACAAGAATGCTTATGAGAGAGGCATGTCCGTGGATAGGCTACCTCTTGACAACTTGGCGGACAACATAAAGATATAGGAGGATTACTCCTAACAACAACAACAACAACAACAGCGGCAACATGTTCAACACCCAATGAGGGTTACAAGATGCATTGCTTCATAATGAAGAAGAATAAGAATAAGAAGAAGAATAAGAATAAGAAGAAGAAGAAGAAGAAGAGAAGAAGAAGAAGAAAAGAAGAAGAAGAAAAGAAGAAGAAGAAGAAAAGAAGAAGAAAAGAAATAAAAAAATAAAAAAAGAAAGAAAAAAAATAAAAAAAGAAAGAAAAAAAATAAAAAAGAAAGAAAAAAAATAAAAAAATAAAAAAAAAATAAAAAAGAAAAAAATAAAAAAAAGAAAGAAAAAAAAGAAAGAAAAGGAAAGTGAGAGAGAGAGAGAAAATATAGATGGGTACTGCATCATTCTAATTTAGAGGCCATACAATTTTGAAGGTAAATTGTAGGGGAAGACGGCTGGTGAATCACGTTGAACACATTAGAAGAGATACTGGGAGACTCACTCAATTTCAAAAAGGAAATACCTATGAAAAACTGAGAAGAAAGGTGAACAACATCCTTACCAGTACAAAATTACATACAAGACATGAGCCTCTGAATAGAACTATAACTGAACATCTTGACTCCTTACAACAAAAGCTATTGGTGTTAACAAAACACCTCCCACAATATAGGAATTGTACTATGAGGAAGCAACAGAATACTCTTTTTAATAGGAACCAGAAAGGATTCTACCAGAATCTTTTAAAGGGCAAACAGTTTGTACGTGATATAAAAGAGTCAGACCTTCCAACAAAGGCACAGATAGTGGACTTTTGGAAGCCTATCTGGTCATCTGCTTTTTCTCATAACCCAGATATGTTGTGGATTGAAATGGAATACGTCAAATGCCAAAATACCCCTCTAATGGACAAACCAATCATCACCGTGGATTTTGTCCAAGCAGCTTTGAAGAAAGCACATAACTGGAAGGCACCGGGCAGTGAAGGCTTGCACAATTATTGACTCAAACAATTTACCAGCACTCACTAGCTACTCTACTTCAATAGCACACATAGCTACTATAATTCAATCTTTTCTTCACAATCCAGAATATATGCCTTACTTCATCACTGAAGGTAGAATGTTCTTGTTACCAAAGGAGGGTGGCACTAAAGACCCCTCAAAGTACAGGCCTATAACCTGCCTTCAAACTTCTACAAACTCATAACATCATGCGTTACACAACTGCTGATGACACACATTGAGGAACAGAACATCTTAGCGGATGAACAGAAAGGATGTAGACCTGGATTTCAGGGATGCAAGGAACAACTTATTATAGACTCTGTAATTATGGGGCAAGTGCTCTAAAAACAAAGAATCTCTACAGAGGGATACATTAATTTACATAAAACATAAAATCATTATAAATCCTCAAATAATTAAGGGTAGGAATTTTAGATTTTAAAGAAATGTTAAGTAACTGTGATTAAGGAAAGGATCAGAAAGAGTCAATCTTGATGCAAGAATTCTAAAAAAATCTTTGTTGCAAGCTTTCCAATCTATTAATGTGCACATTAAAGTGAGATGACCAAACAGTACAGACAAACAACAAATGTGATCTACTTCAGAAAAAATGTGTAGATTTTTCAATAATAGACTACTATGCATTTCTTTTCCAGTTTCTAAACCAAATTGTTGTAATGATTTATTGATATTGTAATTGACGTAATGATTTAATATCAATGTGTTCATTAAATTTCTTTTTACTGTCATAAATTACACCAAGATCTTGAAAGAAATGAAAACATTTAAGATTGAAGATCACTGAACACCACTATCACTGACTGAATGTATACCATTAAAAGTTTTACTACTGATGATTTTGTGAATTCTCTACGTCCCGAATTCTCTAAATTCTCCTATGTTAGATTTGATGAACATGTAAAATATTTCAAGTCATTAGCAAACAGTACAAATTCAACATTTTTAAAAATAAGGCTAATATAATTTATAAACATAAGGAAGAAAGAAAGAAAAGGAAAAGAGGACCAAGATGTGAACCTTGGGGTACACCCGATAAAACTAATTGCCTTAGAAATTTTTTGCACTTAATAAATTGAATTCTATTAAGTAACTTTAAAACCAATCTAGAAGTGATCCTTACTTGGCAAATAATTTAATATTCAAAGTAAGCAGCATGATTGAGTCTAATGCTTTGTTAAAGTCTATATAAATGCTATCTTCTTGGTTTTCTATAGTGTATGGGATGTATTGACTATAATAAATCATCTTATTTTCAATATTCCTTCCATGTATGAACCCATGTTGATTTGCTGATAAAAGGGAGATATTTTTGATTTCAGTTTATCAGTAATTATAGGCTTGAATACCTTAGGTATCATGTTCATAAAATAATTAATTCTATAGTTTCATTTCTTGAACCAAACTTATACTTGGGAGTAATATTAGCAGATGTCCATTTGCCTGGAAGGGCACCTTCTGATTGGAATTTACTGAATAAGGTTTTCAAAATGTGGGATGAGATGCAACTGCAATTTTTCAAAAAGATGGGTGGTATTCCATCACAACCTGTGTTTTTAAAAAAAGAGTCTATCTTGTTTATTTTATGAAAAATATCATTAACTAAATATGTATTATAGAAAATCTAATCACATATTTTAACGTGTGTAATACAGCAAAACCCCGATATAAGAGACCCCGTTATAAGAGAATCCTGCACATAGGAGACAAAATTCACGGTCCCGAGTTCAGTTGTATATAAACAATGTATTTATTTCCCGCATATAAGAGACCCCGTTATAAGAGATTCCCGCCTATTGTAGACAAGATTTTATGCCCCGCCATGCGTTCCTTCCCGCTTGTAAGAGACCAAGCGTGAAAGTTTCCTCCAGGTGACTCAGGAATTTCGTCAGCTTGGTAAGGGTTGGAGCACGTGCTTTAAATAGACTGGAGTAGGATTTTGCACACCAGCGTCACCTGGAGGGGGGTAAGGGGGCTGCAAATTTCTCTTGAGGAAAGCTCATTCTGTAAGCTTCGTGTCTCTTGGCAACAAGGAAGACGCTGCAGTGCGTACATTTCTATTATTTTTGGTGCAGTGGAGCTATTTTCTGCCACGTGCACAATTTCGAGTGTAGATAGTGCAGTTATTAGTGTGTAATACTGCATTAGTACGTGTATACATTATTACATACGCACGTCAGTGCTACATGAGTGAATTAATGCAGTTTTTTTTGTTTTGTTTTTGCCTTCAAAGAAGTTGGCAAAAAGTTTGTCCAAGTTATGGCATCGAAACGGAAGGTTTTATCGCTAGCCGAGAAGTTGGACATTATCCATGAAGTTGATAAATGTAAAGGGCAATCTCTGAGAGCTGTGGCGGAAAGATTGAAAATTCCAGTTTCGTCCCTTGGAAAGATAATGCAAAAGAGAGAAGAAATCCTCAATGCCGCCGGGAAGATGGGTTCGGCGAAAAAAATTCGTTTGTCTCCCTTCAACGAATTGGAGAGGATCTGTTGGAGTGGTTCCAACAGTGCAGAGCTGTAGGTGCCCCCGTTGATGGGAACATTTTGCGGGAGAAGGCGCATGAAATTGCTCTGCACTTGAGCATTGAAGATTTTTCGGCGTCGAATGGATGGACTGATAGGTTTAAGAAGAGGCATACTCTTATATAGATATATATAGTGTATAGAAACATTTGTGGGGAAAGCAACAGTGTGAGTGTGGAAAAGTGGACGAGTGGAAGGACAATTTACCTTCCCTCATTAAAGATTATGAACTGAAAGATTTTAATGCGGACGAAACGGGTCTTACAGGGGAAGAGTATGTTTTTTGTTGTTGTTGTTTTTCCTAGGGCTTTTATCCAGCCGACAGCCGGTTGCCCTTTACGTCCCGAAGGGACGCATATTTGACCATTCACTAGACAAACACTTGCGGGCTCCTCTGATCTGGGGTCAGCAGAACGTGAGGCCCTCCGCGACAACACACACAAAGTCAAAGGACAAACAGCCATGCCCAAGGCGGGACTCGAACCCGCGACCCTTCGGACCGAAGCACTGAGTCGGTACTCGCTCTTAGCCACCTCGGCCATCCAGGTCGGCTGAAGAGTACGTTACTGCAGATAAAGAAGTGGCAACTGCTGGCAGTTCGTGCATTTCAGACCTTTGTGACAACCAGAGTGATGGTGATGATGTGGAAGACTATCACGAGAGTCCATCAACTACCATCACATAGTGAAGCCGTTATGATGATGGAGTCAGTGAGAAACTATTTGTTAAACAAAGGTGCTTCAGAGTCAAAATTGACTGCAATTAATTTTGTTGAAAGGGAGTTATTAGCGATGAGACCTCATAGGAAGCAGATGGATATAACTTCCTATTTTTAAAAAAAATAAGTTTCAGATTACTGAGCATTTGTAAATAGCTGTACACAATTGTAAATATTAGTATTAGTTGTAAATATTGTACATACTTTTGCCTCCCAAAATCCAACCCAATGCCCTCACTGTGGGAGGTGGGCAACAGAAAATCGAGTTACTTTAAATAGAGAGAATAAACATCAGGTATTATCTCTTCTATCGTACAACAAGATTTTGTTGTACATTGAAACTCAAAAGATCTGGCTAAATGGGCTGTGGTTTCAAGTTATTAATGTTTCCTCAAGTTTAAAATAACATACAAATCTTACTAATCCATAAAAAATATGGTAACATTTCATTAAACGTTTCAAAAACCCATTTCCCACTTATAAGAGACAAAATTCCATTCCCCCAGGTGTCTCTTATAAAGGGGTTTTGCTGTATTTGATTGTCTATAACATGTTTTAAAGTATTCAGCAAAAGGATATGGTATCATTGAAATTTACTGAGTTAACTATTACATATTGACCTCCCAAATTAACAGTAAATATTTAAGATGTCCGTGAGGAAAATATAGCCATAGAAAGAGTATGGGGAAAAAAAATATGGTCAACTGTGGAGGCCTTGATCAGCCCATGAATAATAGCAAACAAATAATTCAATAAAACTTGTACTAATGCTACCTACTGTGGGAAATAGGTTGAAGGTTGGGTATGTTATTAATTATAGTTCGAGTGAATTGAACTACAAAATTTAAGGAATTCTGGAGTTGATCTATTGCTGACAGCCTGACATTGTGTATGTTGAATTATTGACATTTGTTGTTGTATGCTGAATCGATGTTGGTCCGTGTTGTCATCTTTGATGAGTGAAAGTCTCAGCCGCAGCTGATACAGATGTCTCCATACAATTGAAGGTCACTTAATGCAAAGAGCTGTAAGTGACGTTGACCATGTTGTTACATATTCTATTATATTTGAAGTTCTTTGCGTGATCTTTTTGTTGTAGTTGTAATATCACAAAAAAATTTTAGGGTTTGATGTAAACAAATTTTTTAGCTCAATGCGATGTTTTTTCTTAATCCTTTCTCACAAGTATCTTTTATGTACTACACAAGGAAGAAAGTTGTGAATATAATAAAGCAGATTTGTTTGGTATATATTCTTTGTGAATATTTATCCCAAGAATTATTGATGTTTTAGTTCATTACTATACCCCGATGGAAAATTGGATTATACTCATCTTCTCTTATGTACAATTTAATCCCTAAAACAAGAAATTATTCTATACTTATAAAAAATTTCCTGATGTAATTCTTTTTCTTTATATTGTAAGAATATTCTAATGCACAGAGAATGTCCTTATGACTTCATAGGCATGTAGGGGACAGTGCTGAAAACAAATTTTTTTAGTGTAACAGTATGTAATTAACCTTGCAAGACTGCACTTTTCTTTTTTTACTACCTTCAAACCTCTATTTTGTACTTCAATTTTCTTTTCTTCTTTTTATGCTAAGAACCACCCATTGGTCACGGGATAGCAATTGCCAAAAAATTCAACTCTACTGAACTAGTCTTCTTTGGATCATATTTTTGGAGTTCAATGAATAACTCAAGAAGATGAATGAAGTGTGTTCAAAGTTTGCAATTTCTTCTTCATATACAATCATTATTACTGAATTAGTGCAAGTCACAACTGGATTTAGAAAAGGAAATACTTTCAACGTCTGACCAGTAATAAAGTGTAGCTTTGAGCCATATTCTATATTTTTAAGACAGACCCTGATGGAAGGGGAATTTTCAGTAATTTGTCTTTTGAATATGGGTTCTTGTCAGAACTCAAAGCTATAAAATACCAAACATAATTTCTTAGTTAAATGAAGACAAATAATATTTCATAGAAAACAATCTTTTTTTACTAGCACAAATTTCAAAAAATTTTACAAGACAACCAAGATTTAGAGTAGATAATTCAATTTTTGGCCTCAAAATAAAGGGTAAAACTCAGGTGAAAACTTTTCTGCAAAACAGCATTTATATAAGTCACCATTCATATGCACTGGCAATATTTCCATAATTCTGAAGTAGTGAACATGAAGGGCCACTGCTGCCATCACATCACCAAGTAACTAGCAAAAGGACGCACAACCAATCATGAAACAGTATGTTCGTCACTGTTAGAGAATGTACATAATAAAAGTCACAATGTAGCCTCTTACTCATGAGGAAGACTGGTTGCGTACCAGGAAAGATGAAGTAAAAATATGCTGAATCATCACAAATGTGCTAAAATACAAACAATAAGATTTTGTATATTAGCTCCAAACAGCAAAAAATGAATGTGTTCTTTATACAAAAATGCAAATGTACAAAATCCACAGTCTAAAGATATAACACTTGCTTGAAGCATAAATGTTAACTGAAGCAGCATTTGTTTTTAACAAAATGGATGAAGAAATGAATTTCCTGTGGTATGTTTGACATTTCACTATTCATTTTAACCTTTTAGTTACGAATGGGAGATGGTATTTCATTCGTATATAAGCCCATTGGTTTATGGTGTTGTCTCAGTGTTATGAACGGGATATTTTCTCGCCTGACCTCCAAAGTTGGTGCCACCTCTTATCTCTCACTAACTATGCATGACAAGCTGAGCCAAGGTGATTCTTATGTATTGGAGACCCAGTCATCTCAAACCATAAGAGAAGTGTTGATAGAGATGAGTCTAGAGGCTTTGTATCAGCGATCATGAGTTGCTGTGACCTTTTGAGCAATTACAGTGAGTCGTGGCTTCAGAAGCAAAATAACAAGGATGTGGATTACCTGTAGATGGTACCCTAACACCAGAAGTAGAAGAATAAATCTACAAAGAAGAAGAGGAGGAGGAGGTTTTAGTCTGCAATGAATTCCTGTCGACTTTCTACAGGTTTGGGAAGTAAGTTTGAATTTTTGCGAGCATTTTTTCTCTGCAGGAAAACAAAGGAAAAGCATTAAATTTTCAGACATTTGCAAACTACACTTATATCAGCAACTTGTTTTTGTTTTTGGGATATTGAAGAATAAGTAACAGGGGAAAGAAAAGGGGAATTCGAAATATAAAGGGATGTTAATATTTAGAATCTATATGGCTGTCTGAGTCTAGGCCAGGTAGATACTGGCTCTGGTTGCAGAAGTTTATGCTTTCAGTTGTTAATAATTGACCATTATCAATAAACTTTTTCTCTGTTTGCAATTTGCAACAGAATTGAGATCTCACAGAATCTCAATGTATGATAAAACATGATGACATTCTCTTTCATCACTCTGCACATTTCGTCTGTGAAATCTGAGAAAGTTTGAGAGCTACTTGTGTTTTGAGTGCATGTTATTGCTTGGAGTGTCATTACCTGAATCGATAGAAATGTTACAAATGGCCCTCAGACATTTTCTCACACGTCATGACCAGACTGAAGTTTTGTTCGCTTTACTGTGAAATTTGTGTTTAGTGAGTTTATGCTAACTAGGATTTACTGTATAATTATAATAATATACTGTTATATACAAATTGTTTCTCAGTAAACCAATCATTATGGCTTAATTCACAGAAACTGTTTAGTTGAGAAGTGTCCAACAAAATTGGAAGGAATCTTTTATAACAGAAACTTGGCAGAAAATAATTGAAGACATTGGTGAATAAACATATAATAGTACTAATTCTAAGTTTTAAACAAGTAAGGTTTAAACTATTTAATGTGTTTTTAAAAATCGTGAAGTAACAATATTCTAGCATACATTTTGACAATCTAAAAAATCCATTTAACAAGATTTAACATATGACTTCTAATGATACCAAACTGCAGAAAAAATAACTTTTAACTTGCTTACTAAATATACAGTAATTGAATTGTACCTTCATCCACCAATGCCTTCAATTGTGTTCCTACACTTGGTGGCAAACACTGAAGTGGTGGTTCATCATGAAAACATTTATATAACAGCAATGAAACAGTGCCCAACTGAAAAAGGCATTTGCAAACTTCGAGTTACCTCATCAACAAAAATCATTTGATGGGAAATCACTGACTGACAATCAAGACAAGAAGTTCAGAGCAATGAGCAAAATAATTAATATGAATAAAAATGTTTTTGTGAAAGCATATTTATTTTTAAATATTGCAGAAACAATTATTAATGATCATGAGCCAAAAATTATCTACAAGTGGTTCCTAACTACCCTTCCACAAATATACTAAATAAGACATATTTAAGTTTCATACTGAAAAATTTATTAATCCAACATTTTAAAGAAGTTTGCTTTCCATTTAATTTTTGAAACCTGCAAAACCCCAAATTTTCAATAAAGGCCACTGAATATTAAATAGAAAAAGATTTTAATTGATGAACTTCCCAGTAATTTATTAATTCAAAACATTACCTTTAGAAGTTTACTTACCATGTCATAAACATTTAGAATGACAGGCTCCCGTGCCATTTTGGGGAGGAGTTGTTCCTCCGTAGCCTCCGCACTGGGGTAACCCAGGCAGCTGGGAAACGGAAGGCTGCAACCTAGGCCGGAAGCAAACATTCAACAAGTGTGTAGAGGTCTACTGCCCAATAAACATCGCAGGGTCCTAAACAAACAACCTACAAATAAACATACTACCATCAAGCACAATTCACTATTATATTTGCCAGTTAGTTCTGTAACAGCTTTATCACTGGAAAAGTGGCTTTCAAAGCTTGACACTGCATTTTTGTTTTTTAAAAAACACACTGAATAAATGCCCAAGATAGGGTTTTCTGATATTGTGAATGAAAAGTAATCATATTCACTGATGACTTCCTCCTGTGATCATTTACCATTTTAGAAATAACTGGCAGTACATAACTTCTACTACAATATTTAATAAGAAGTAAGCAAGAAATTATTACAATTCACTTCAAAACTAATCTACTCATATACTTTCTAACTTGGTTAAAAATGTCTAACTAAAGAATTACAAAGGGCACTTCTTGCAATATGACTTCATGAGTGTAATAAATCACACTGTGTTGCAATACACATGGTAAAAAGTTTTAAGTTTCTTAAAATCAAGCATGCACATTTACATTTGGTTTCATTAGATGTGCTCTACCCTACATATGTATACAACTATCTCAAAAATGACATCCCTGAAAATATTATGTCAATTAACAGAAAAAATGCAATCAGACTAACTAGAGGACTAACACTCAATTTTAACTATGAGGAAAGGTTATGGTCAACAATATCTAAGTTTTCGGTAGCTCGCACCAAAACATTCCACACTTTCAATACAATTATGCTAACTTTGCACCAAATATCTCTAGATTATTGGCAAATCGCCAGATATTAACCGTCAAATGTTTCCATAATATACGATACTGGGAAACGCTAGCAGCACAACGTCGTGTCCATCGTTATATACGAACATTACGCATAAAACGGCACTCACAAAAACACCGTGTTCAGCTCCGGAGAAGCGCCGGACTATTTAAATTTGAGAGAAGTGATCTTCACGGTTAGAGTCATGTCAACTTTTCACATACATTTCTCAGTGACATAAACTGAGATGTCCAAAATAAATGTACTCATATAATATACCTTTTACCACCGCACCCCCCCAACCTCCTTACTGATTTTACGGCCATTCATTCCTCTTCATTCCATAATTCACAGCATCGCATTACATTACAACTTTTGTCATTTGGTGGTCCTTGGTTCCCTGGATTCTTCTTGCGTTTCTCTCCCCTTCTCCCATTATTTGCCTCATTGAGGATTCGCTGCAGCGGTGAGAGCTTAATCGAAGAATAATCGAATTTCGTTGTGATCGAACAATGTACAATCGAAAAGAGGAAAAGCGGACAATTAAAGTTATCATAATGCACGACAAGTTTGAGACCAGCGTTTGCATTTTAATATTAACGAAAAAAGTTATAGTACTTTCTACTTCTTGGTAAACGGAACTAATATTTTTTGCTGCACACATTCTAAAGCAAACCGACCTAAATGGTCTGATTTGTCATGATTTGAGCAAAAAGTCATGATTTGAAAAAAAGTAATAATTTGAGCGAAAAAAGGTACTCTTTGAATTCCTGACTCTTAAAAAAGTATTGTGAAATTTCGGATATTACAATACAGAAAAAACACGTTCGATATCCTTTTTACTTTCTAGTTTATATACGTACGTACGAAGGAAAATAGGCAGTGGAGATGGTAATGTAATGCTGCGGAAAATCACTTCGAAATTTCAACGAAACATGTTTTGGGGTCCCCTGATACCGAAAAAGTGTTTTTAAACGTTCGCCCGTCTGTCTGTTTCTTCGCCTTTCTGTCTGCCAGTCGCTTGTGAACAACACTATAAATAATAATAATAATAATAATAATAATAATAATAATAATAATAATAATAATAATAATAGTAATAATAATAATAATAATAATAATAATAATAATAATAATAATAAATAATAATAATAAGCACTATAAATAATTGTAAGGCAATTTGACGGGAAATTCATTCTTCCCTGTCGGACTTCTATATGTGGATTTAGGGAATAAGTCCCACACCCAATCCTGCCCGAAGGTCGGCGCAAAGGAGCCCAACTGGAGGGTTACCGGGCGAACCGACAACCAAATTTTAGCACTTCTTTCTCACCGCATCCACTTTGGCACTAAGGACGTGAGTACAACCAAAAAACTCGGTTCCGGATGGATGTTTCCAACCTCCATCAAGAGCCTCAGACCTTTTGGCCGTCTCGCCCCCCCCCCCCCTAATACGTTGGACAGGCTCAACTTTGTTTTATGTCTCTTGATGCATAGGTTCGTCGGGGTCTCGTAAAAAATTTGGCACACGTAGCGAAACGTTTAATCGTCTTACTAGTTTGAGATATATATATATATATATATATATATATATATATATATATATATATATATATATATATATATATATATATATATATATATACACATATATATATATATATATATATATATATATATATATATATATATATATATATATATATATAACAAATAATAACAAATTTTTTATAGTATCTTCATTCTAACATACAACAATACATGATATTATTTTTATTTGCTATTTTGAAATCCTATTAAGTTCAATTTGCTCATACTATAGTGAAAGTAATGAGAAATTCAGTCCAACTTTAATGAAATCTCAAAAACATTGAAAAGAGAGACCTAATAGTCACTGATCTTATTGCTCTAATAAATTGATTCATAATTCACAAATATGAAATAATGTTCAAAACATTAATTTTCTTCCAATTTTATCTCGCCCCATTATGAGCACTGTCCCCAAAATACAAGTATAAAATGATTAAATAAGCAACTAGGCATGAATCAACTCATTAAATTAGAACACATCTGATTTTCACTGTAACCCCCAATTTTTTAACAAAAATTATAAAATTTTAATTTTTTGTATTTCCACATGTAATTACATTTTTGAAGAAGATTATTTATTCCAATAAAATATGTTCCTCAAAATTAGTTTTTAATTTATGTCAAGTACATTTTTTGAAAATATTAGGAGTGATTGAGCAATTTTGAAAGAAATATGGGTGACATTAAAAACAAGCTTTTATCAAAAACAGATCTAATTTAATTCTTTCAAATTTTGGTTTGGATAATGCTAATTGCACTGAGTAAGTGACATGAACATCCTTTTGATGGATTTTGCATTTTCAAAAATTACATAAATGTACTTTCTTTGAATATTTCTCAAGTCACTAATATTAATATTACGAGTTTTTGATATATTATTATATTTGAGAGTACAAAGTACAAGTTCTCCAAATGATTGTTATGAAGTTTTTCAAAAACTCAAAAATTTTCTATGAAATTGGGCTCAAAATTGCTTATTTTCAGTAGTGCTCAAACAACAATTTCTCGAAAACAGATCCAAATGTTTCAATGAAAATTTGTATATTGAACCAAATTCTACCCTTATATAATATTGTTAGTAATTATATACTTATATAATGTATATAATTTTATAATGTATACTAATTATATAACGTATATCATTTTCATTCTGTTATTAGGGGACCAACAAATTGAGAAAATGTGAAAAAATGTACACATATTTTCATAAAATAAATTTTGATAATTCCTCAATATAAATATTACATGAAAGTAAACTAAAGGATTATCTTAACTGATACATGCTATAAATATTATGTTTGGCATTTTCTGTAGAGATGGTCGTTGATTACTGAATGCATTGTAGCTAGATTTTAATACTAAAATAACTGTTTGAATTGTTGCTATAGAAATGAAATCCTTCACATAAATAGATGGATAAAAATGGTTTCAAAATCTTTCATATAAATAGATTCACTATTACAAAGCCCATTAAAAGCCATGTGTGCATAAGATAGCAGTTTTAGTTATAGTATTATTGGTTTTATCAAATTATTATGTTTCAAAGCTGTAACTTGTTTTCAATTAGTGTGGTCAAGTGAGTCAACCTCATAAGACAAGGGCTTGGGTGAGCCAAAGTACATGGACACTTAAGGCTGTGGATCTGAAGGCCATAAAAGACGAATGTTGTCAGCTGTTTGAGCCATGGTAACGGGAGAGGTGGCTCAGTGCATGAACTGATGTCACTGTAGTGCCTCTGACTGGGAGGTTCTAGGTTCGAGTCCCGATGGTAACAGGATTTTCAACACTAGCTTGTCAGCTAGATTGAATTCAGTCACTGCCTGGAGGAAAATTCTAGCAGCTGGCTTTCTCTAATAGGTAGTTTTCCATGGTTTCTCCAATCAACACCAGGCGAATGTCAGAGCAGTACCCTAACAAATGTGTGGACATATTGGGAGACCAGTTGTGAGCTTAGAGCTTGTCCTGGCTGGGGCAGTGCCCCAAAGGAAGGAGATACCTAGTTGGAATACCCTGCTAGCTGACGGTAGGCTGGTGCTGGATTTTGCCATCCAGTGGGGGAAGACCACCACCATCACCTCCTGAGGAAAAAAAGTATGCACTACAGTAACAGAACTAATGACTTTTAGCAGTTGGTGCTCCCAGAATCACTAACAATCAATCAATCATTCAGGCATGGTCAAGAATCCGAGTACATTTCATCTGTACCATAATTCTTCCATAATCTCTTGACCCTACAGGTAACTGTGTGCAATCTGTGTGTTTAATTGAGGAACTGAATTCTGCACTCGGAACAATGGTACAAGTATCAAAGTAGGCTAAGGAATACCATAGACAAATTTGTAAAGTTACAGAACCGCAAAAAGTCTATGCAATGTTCAGGAAGGATGTAGTTGCTCTTTGACACACCCCAGAGGAGTACTAGGTACTGTAAAAGATCCTGAAAGTCTTTTATGTGGTCAAGACAATAGGAAACTAACTAGTATGAGAAAGTCTGAACCATTCTGTAGCATCACTAGTTACTATTGTTATTATTTTAAGACTTTTAACAATAGGAATCACTTAACTGTATTCCTGTCATTGTTTTAGATGATTTTCATTTTGTCTTTTTCTGCCTATTTTAGCTTTAGTAATTTTTTTATTTGGCCTTATTTTTATCTCTTTCTCCCTTGTCCCTCATTACTTACCTTTTCTCTCGTGCAGTGCCATGCTTGGCCAGGGCAGATCAGGTGATTGCCTGGGGCCTGGCAAGTCAAGAGGTCTGATGGGGAAGAAATTAGAAAAAAATCGCAAAAGATATTAGAACTTGAGAAAATCATTATTAATTGTTTCAATTTCAAATTTTCAATTCATTTCTTACTTTAAATAATTAATTATAGTTATTTCTTATATGGTTGGACTCTATGAAATGAAAAAATCAGACAATCCTGAAAATTTTACAGAACGATGCTGCCATTGAAAGCTTTTTAAGCCTACAAATTTTCTCCTCTTAACATAAAGATATTTTAACACGAATGTTTGAAAAATTATATACATTATTCAGATATTGGCCATGTATTTTCATTGAAGTTAAGGACTGAATATCCTTCATTGAAATAAAATAGCTTGTAGAGTATCTTGATACAACTTTCATGTCTTTTATTTTTTATGAGAGGAGGGGGATGAGGAGGTGGGAGGACTATGTTTCAGTATTGGCCTGGCCTCAAAATTGTCTAGCTCTGGCACAGCTCTCCTGATATTACCAATCAAGCTAGTTTCTAGCTACCAATCAGGCTAGAAACTCACCTGCAAGCCTGGATAACATGAAGGCCCCCCCCCCCCCCATTGTGTTAGGAAGAAGCATTAAACTTGGACTCTTGGTCCAGGAAATATTAAAAAATGTCACAAAAAAGTGATACTAATCAATATTCTTGGATTTCTTTCATTGATGCCAAAAGACTTTGTTTGCTTTCTAGGAATCCCATTCCACCTTTCAGAAAGGCCTCCAATTCCTTTAGAGGTCAGAGCTCTTTGTACTTGATATGTGATATGGCCCTTCTCAGTGCTGGAGTGCTTGAGATACAAGTCTGAAGAATGAGTACAATAATAGTATTTTCACTTTTGCCATTCCAGGATTCAAAAGTTAATAGTTTAGTCAATAGCAATTCTTAGAAAAGAGCATCATGAGGGAAACAAATTCTTTGTTATTATATCAAAATTAAGTGTGCTTTTAAGAATTCTTATCAGTGATGAAACTGAAACAATCAAATCAGGTGCAATTATCATTGCAAAGGAAATATCATTTCCTTTTGTGAAGTACTGATGTAAATTTTAGTAATAATAAAAAAATGGATCATTTTAATTATCATGAACTTTTTACAATACACCCTTTTTAATAATAATTTTCTATTATTTAATTGACTTTTTGCACCCCAATTTTAGCCAAAATAAAATGCCTTTTGGCTGCCAATTCTAAGAATAATAAATACCTGAACTTCTGGGGTTTTTTTGATTATTAATTCCATCCCAGAATTTGATCTGTGTGTGACAATTAGCTCATGGAAGGATTCAGAAAGAATTTTGGGAGGGGTAGGGGAGTTTTGATCTAGTCTCCACTTCCAATAAATATTTTTGAATTAATTAATAATTATTAATTAACAAAAAACATTTTAAAAAAATATTATTTTGAAGTAAAATAATCCATAATAGTTGAATGTAATGTGATCAATTCTATGGAAACTATTTTGAATAAAATGAGTCACATTGCAAAAATTATTGGCTTTGAGTCAGGGGACATGGCTTCAAGGAAATGCCACTAATCTGTCAGAGAAATTACATAAAAGTAAAAAAATTTTAATTTACACTTTGTAGTTTTAATAAGTCTGGATTTTAGTAAGATAATGATAGAGATATTAGAAATTAAGGGAGTTTGTACGCTTGAGTATATTTCAGGTGCATCATTGTAGTATTAACCAGCTCCTAGGCCTACTACTACCTATACTTTCATTATACAATATATACAATACACACACACACGCACGCAGGCATGCATGCACACACACACACAGATATATACAATCGATAGGACATGTAAGCAAACCTACAAATATTTCACACATTTTGAAATATAATTTTTAAACAATATTGAAAAAATAACATTCAATATTGACAAAAACCGTTCTTATTATTAAGTTGGAAATACTAGAGAGGGTAATTTGTCCAATATTTTTGTTCTGTAGATTCTTGTCTCACCTGCACTGATGTTACTTATAACCTGTATGAAATATTTTAAAAAGGTCTTTCAGAATCATACACAATTAGTTCTAATGAATAATTCTATTTTTTCACTTTTCCGATTTCTTTCACTTAAGTATTTTCCAAATGAAAAGAAATCTCCTTGAGCGGGAAATTGATTTCCTTTATTTTGCTCCAAAAACATGATACAATACATCTTTACAGAATATAACATTTTGCAATGGATTTATAAAGATATATTGGTTCCTTTTTATTTTTTATGTTGTTCACTGTTTTCTTTTTATCTTTTTTGAAGATTTGCAACTTGCTTTCAATATATTACTATCAACTAAGGTCTCTGGTTGAGCAGGCACCTCGTCAAGTTCTGAAAGTAATAAATTACAATATTATGAGACATGTTTATTTTGTATTCTTAAAAAACTATAATTTTTCTTTATAATTAAATTTTTTTCCCACAAATACATACTTTCAATTTTCTTTTGAGAAATACCCTTTGTACTTAGTTGTGCAACTTGAAGTCCATAGTTATCTAGTTCTGTGATCTTCACCAAACTTTCTGTTGTATTTGGAGGAGAACAAATTCGATCATTTGTACAAGTTTCCTTACCAAATCTGCCAACAAAGAATATTTCATGACAACTAGAAATAAATATGAAATAATTCCTTTTGAATGTATTAAAATGAAATAAGTTTGAACATGTTTCGCTAAATTAGCAAAACTATCAAGGTAGAAAGAATTGCACAAGTCAGGCTATTTCTTTTCTGATGGATTTAATAAAACGGATTCTAAAAAATATTCCATACTTTTCTTAAAAGTAAGTAATTCATCTTGTAATCATGCCTTATGTAGTTCCAAATTACCAAAAGCAACAACAACAAACAACAATAACAACAGTTATAATTCCACATTCCATTAAAATTAATAGTTTTCAGGAAAAATGTATATCGGAGGTATAAAAAAAAAGTTAGAGAACTTCCTAGAAGACTCTTACAATTGCTGAAATAAGTGAGAGTACAAAATTAATACAGGTATGTTGATGTTAAAAAATAAGCAATATACCTTTTACAATGTGTATCAATTCCCTTCTTCATTTCACATGATGTCTCTGATGGGCAAATCATTTTACAGATGTCTGCGGCATTCTTTAACAATCTGAAAAGCAAAATATTGTGTATCTGGATCTTAAAAACTTATATATTATGAATGAAATAAATACAAGTATTGTCAACAGCACCTACCCTTCAGTTGTAGATCGGAGAGCGTGTAACTCATACGCTACTTGTGGGGCAATGGGAAACCTCACTGGGCACTTAGGAGGAACAGGGATTAAAATATCAGGTCTACAGTTCATTACAGCATCTGCATCACAAGTGATACATCGCAAATTTCTGAAATAGAGAGAGATTTCAATTGAAACTTATGGTATCAGTGAGTTTTAGAAATGGTCTATGTTGACTTCTTCAATACATCCCATAAAATATTAGAGTTCATGCATTCACAAAGATATTAATGCAACTTCCATTGTATTGTGTTATTACTGAATAGACCATTGAACAATGATGAAACAAAAAGTTCAGTAAGGGTTTTAAATTACCAAATGTTGGATATCATTCTTTAATTTTACTATTAGAAGTTTAGAGGCATTACTCAATTTAAAAACAAGAATTGATTTTATGAAACAGAAATACAATATGGAGTTTTCTCTGATAGTATAAGGAAGAACTGGTGGGATTGGTTAAGTTGTACTCAGTGGACCGGGCTTTTCATTCTGTTGTAATTCTTCTTATATTTGGAGCATACATCAAGATCAATTACCTTTATATTCAAGAAAAGTTCTAAAATATTGTTTTCTCCTCTAGCTTTTTCTCCTTCTTCTAATTCTCTTTCTCCTGCCTCTAATTCTCCGTCTCCTTCATTCTAATTCTCCTAATTCTCCTAATTCTCCTTCATTCTCCTCATTCTCATTCATTCTCCTAATTCTCCTAATTCTCATTCATTCTCCTAATTCTCATTCATTCTCCTAATTCTCCTAATGCTCCTAATTATTGATTTTGAGTGATTTTTCTTTTCCTGAAGAGAGTTTTTTTTTTATAGAGGGAATGTATTAACGTAGATGGATTATGAGATAACGCAACCAATTTCCAATAATATCTACATTACAGGGAGTTTTTTAAAATTCAAGATACTTGTAGTTTACTAAGTAATATAATATAAATAACTACTTACTTGAATACAATCTTGTCATCCCTAGATCTATAATTTTGTTCTTGAATGTGGCCAATTTCCAAATCTTTCACTCTCATGTACAGAGATTCTAATTTTTTATCTAGTATTTCCATCAATTGTGAAAATTCATTTTTGTTTATTGAATATGCAGTATCTAACTGAAACTTTTCAAGTTTTCCATCCCATTTCATCATCTGTAATTTCAAACAATAGTAAATATTTTCAGCAAGATGCCAACTGAAAGATGATCTAAGATTACATTCAAATGGAAAATATAGCAAATAATATTTTCTTATATGTCTAAAATTTTTAACATATCTTCCTCTTTTTGTATGATAAACTTCTTCACTGCTGACTCTCTTTGGCTAAGAGGAGATAGAGATTGATGAAAGTAAAATGCAAGATGAAAGCAAGTAATTACTTTGCCGTTCTCGGGGCGAAATGCAAATGCCCTGAGTAAGGTTGCAGAATGGCAAACGTGTTGGCACCTATGTCTAGGACGAAGGTCTCCCAGACAGGGAAGTTGTTACTGCATACAAAATGCATTCATAGATATTCAACTGCATGTAAAACATTTGTTGTATATTTAATGATAGATTTCAGAATATTTTGAGATGAATTCTAAGCAATTTTTTTCCACTGAAGTTTTCCTCACCTGTAGGTAAGTTCACATGGAAGTTTATACTTCACCTGAATACTATAAACATTGGCATCTATAAACAACTGCATGTATACTATTAAATTTCCTAAAAGGAGGCTTGTAAAATCTTATAAGGCAGTGTGAAACCTAAGTGATGTATGAACAATTACAATTTCCTTTCCTGACCTTAGATTTTGTTAGCTAGATTTTGTCATAAAAACAGCATTTTGTTTACATTTGGAACTTGATTTGTTTAATTTAATTTGTGAAAATAGTGGAAAATATTTTCCATTGATTTGTCTAACTTCAGGAGATTTCTACTAATATTGTTCAAACAGTTTCTGTAAAATTCTAGATTCATTGCTAATTTTTGTAGTACCTAATGCTATTTATTTTTGATTGAGATTAACCATCTTAAGTAATTATGGTTTGCTCTGCACATCTTTGTGCACGAGCTTACTGGTCTCTGAACTCCCAGTGCATGGGTTCAATCCCAATTAAGGTACACAAATTTTCTCAGAGTGGAAAATCTCTTAGTGCTCATATCTTGCTTGTGAAATGTAGAAGGACCCTGACAGATGCCTAGCAAGTGAGAGTCATACCCAAGTAAGGGTCATAGCCAAGGTGACGCCCAAGCTGTGCCTCTCGAAAAAAGGTCTCAAGCTGGAGAGTTGCTTCAAAGGAAGCCTGAGTCAAAAATACAGGTGTGGAACTATGACCAATAGCCACAACCCTGCAAAATAACCTAACGATAAATAAAATATGATCTACTTCATTGTAAACAATAGGTTAGCTGAGAAGAAAGAAAGTTCTGAAATTAAAGATTAGTTTGAAAGTAGAAGAAAAGCTGAAAAATGAAACAGTCAGCAAAGGATTAGAGAAATATTGAAATAACTTTTGAATGTATCTTACTGTATCCATTATGGACCCAAAGCAACTCATTAGCTTCTCGCCCAGTTCATTAAATACTTTGGCCATATCTTCATAAGTCACTGTCTTATTAACAAGTTCTTTATCAGCCATTAGTGGGAATGTACTCTGTACATAATCTTTGTCTGCTTTAGCTTCATCCAAAAGTTGCATTTTCTTTACAGTTGCCTATGAAAAATAATATTAGCATTAAATATCACGCAAAAGTTGGTAGTTAAAAAATTATCCTTTATGGTAAAAGAAATTATGCCACTGAAGGAATCAAATAGACTTATAGACAAACTGAACTCTTATTAAACAAATATGATAACTTCGATCAATAACCTGATGTATGTTCACAATGGTACGCAAACTAGAAATTTAAATTACTTTATAAATGTAATTTAAAACTTTACAAAGTTTCTATAACTCTGTAAAAATAGTTTGATCAATGTTGTTCCTTAAGTGTGAGTTACAATTAATTTTGCAATTTCAGGAGAAATCAAAAAGTTTTATTATTTCCAAATGGATTATGAAATATTTTTGGTAATATATTAACTAAATCCAGTAATGGTCTACCTAATGGACTACTGAATGGTTTATATTCTTTGTAAAATTAATTGGATATTTTTAAGACAGTTGCTGAATATTCTAGAAGTTCTTATAAGCATGATGCAACTTTCCTAATTTAAACATCCCTATTAAACACTTTTGTAATTAATATGATTGAAATTTCTAACATTGGTATATTTAAACAAATTAGTAAATTTTATATTCACAAAAGTGCTGATCCTGATGGCATCTCATCTATTCTTAGAAAGAAGAGTAATTGCATTATTTCTTAAAATTCTTCTTGACAAATCTTTGTCTGAAGGACAAGTTCCAAAAATATGGAATGAGTTAAATATTACCCTGATTTATAAAACTGGTAAGAGAAGTGAAATCTCAACTCTAAAAACATATTTCAATTCTAAACCCAATCTCAATTCTAAACCCATATCTGTCTTGAATGTCAAAAATATTTGAATCAATTATGTCTAAAATTAAATTTTTAATTTCACCCCATCTTTTAACCAATCAATTTTATTTAATAGTCAGAAGAGATATAGAAACTAACCTGTAGTATCTTTTTTTGTAGGGCCTACATATTAAACTACTTAACAATAATGTAAGAGTTGATAGCACCTTCTCACATTTCTCAAAGGCATTTGATTACCACATCATGACTACAGTAGAATGTCTAAAATTTGGACATCAAAAGTCTGGACTGTGAATAATCTGGATTCGATTCTGATGAAAAAATGTTAATGTTTTATGCATGTATATTCTTGTTTGAAAGTGTTGACATGTCTTAATAATTTTATCAAAACTTAATTAATAAATATCCATATTATATATAAATTATTCTTTATCATTATCATTACAAATTGTTTGTCATTACAAATAATTTTATCAAGTTTCTTTTTCATTAAAGAATAACTATTTATCCCCCAGGCTTCAATTAATCCCAATTGTCAATTTTCTGTTGTATTTTTATTTTAATTCTAAATATTTAAGAAAAAGAAAATACTTCTTTACATACTTCAATTAGAGCAATTCTTCCTTCAAGCCTTGCCATTAGCACTGTGATTACATTTGCCATAGCTTCCACATCTACTTCCATTTTTCCAATTCGCTTGGAGATTTCATTTGCATTCCTTAAATCCTAGAACAACAAAGAAATAGTTCAGTAACATTTCTTCTAATGCCTAGGCCCTAGGCATTAGCAAATATTAGCATGTGTGGTCAGAACTTGTGGAAGTTAAAGAACCCTAGGCCCTAGGGTTCTTTAACTTCCACAAGTTCTGACCACACATGCTAATATTTGCTTCAGTCTATTCTATACTAGCTGACCCGGCGAACTCTGTTCCGCCTTAACAGCCGGTCCCATCTTTTTCTCGCACTACCTGTGAGAAACTGTACTATCCTTGTTGCACTCGTGATAATAAAGCAATTGCAGATTAGTGTTTTTCTCTCAAACAAAGAAGAACTTAAAATAAAACGCTCTGATATTAAATAGATAATTAAAAAATCTATTAAGTAGCAGAGCGTTTTTTTTTTTTGGAATTGATTTTTGTTTAAGAGAGAAATACGAAGCTGTAATCATAGGGACCGGCTGTTAAAGGCAATAAATAAGCAGATTTTGGAATTTATTAAGTTAAATTGTTTATTAGAAAATACAAATAAAAAAAATTAAGTAGATTAATCATTCATTATTGTTACTGTATTTTGGTGCACTCTTCAGTTAAGTACCTTCACGCGAAAACATGCGAAATCACGCGAAAACGTGCGCAAACGTGCGTTCTCACAAAGGAACGCTGTCGAACGGGATAAACAGTATCCTATGTCCGTCTCCTGGCCCTAAGCTTCCTGCTCACCCGCCAGCGTGCAGGATCACCCGCCAGCGTTATTAGGGGGTCTTGCCCCCTTATCCCCCGCGTAGCGGAGAATTATTCTTAGTTTGTTAGTCAATTCATGCCTTTTTTGTTAAATAGAGGCAGGATCGCCCGCCAGCGTTATTAGGGGCTCTTGCCCCCTTACCCCCCGCGTAGCGGAGAATCATTCTTAGTTTCTTAGTCAATTCATGCCTTTTTTGTTAAATAGAGGCAGGATCACCCGCCAGCGTTATTAGGGGCTCTTGCCCACTTATCCCCCACATAGCGGAGAATCATTCTTATTAGTCAATTCATGCCTTTTTTGTTAAATAGAGGCAGGATCACCCGCCAGCGTGATTAGGGGCTCTTGCCCCCTATCCCCCGCGTAGCGGAGAATCAATTTTAGTTTGTTAGTCAATTCATGCCTTTTTTGTTAAATAGAGTCAGGATCACCCGCCAGCGTTATTAGGGGCTCTTGCCCCCTTATCCCCCGCGTAGCCGAGAATCATCCTTAGTTTGTTAGTCAATTCATGCCTTTTTTGTTAAATAGAGGCAGGATCGCCCGCCAGCGTTATTAGGGGTTCTTGCCCCCTTATCCCCCACGTAGCGGAGAATCATTCTTAGTTTGTTAGTCAATTCATGCCTTTTTTGTTAAATAGAGGCAGGATCACCCGCCAGCGTTATTAGGGGCTCTTGCCCACTTACCCCCCGCGTAGCGGAGAATCATTCTTAGTTTGTTAGTCAATTCATGCCTTTTTTGTTAAATAGAGGCAGGATCACCCGCCACCGTTAGGGCTCTTCCCTATCCCCCACGTAGCGGTAACTCATCTAGCCTGGTTAGTCAATCGCCATATCTTTTTTTTGTTAAATAGAGGCAGGATCACCCGCCAGCGTAATTAGGGCTCTTGCCCCCTTATCCCCCGCGTAGCGGAGAATCATTCTTAGTTTCTTAGTCAATTCATGCCTTTTTTGTTAAATAGAGGCAGGATCGCCCGCCAGCGTTATTAGGGGCTCTTGCCCCCTTATCCCCCGCGTAGCGGAGAATCATTCTTAGTTTGTTAGTCAATTCATGCCTTTTTTGTTAAATAGAGGCAGGATCGCCCGCCAGCGTTATTAGGGGCTCTTGCCCCCTTACCCCCCGCGTAGCGGAGAATCATTCTTAGTTTCTTAGTCAATTCATGCCTTTTTTGTTAAATAGAGGCAGGATCACCCGCCAGCGTTATTAGGGGCTCTTGCCCACTTATCCCCCACATAGCGGAGAATCATTCTTATTAGTCAATTCATGCCTTTTTTGTTAAATAGAGGCAGGATCACCCGCCAGCGTGATTAGGGGCTCTTGCCCCCTATCCCCCGCGTAGCGGAGAATCAATTTTAGTTTGTTAGTCAATTCATGCCTTTTTTGTTAAATAGAGTCAGGATCACCCGCCAGCGTTATTAGGGGCTCTTGCCCCCTTATCCCCCGCGTAGCCGAGAATCATCCTTAGTTTGTTAGTCAATTCATGCCTTTTTTGTTAAATAGAGGCAGGATCGCCCGCCAGCGTTATTAGGGGTTCTTGCCCCCTTATCCCCCACGTAGCGGAGAATCATTCTTAGTTTGTTAGTCAATTCATGCCTTTTTTGTTAAATAGAGGCAGGATCACCCGCCAGCGTTATTAGGGGCTCTTGCCCACTTACCCCCCGCGTAGCGGAGAATCATTCTTAGTTTGTTAGTCAATTCATGCCTTTTTTGTTAAATAGAGGCAGGATCACCCGCCACCGTTATTAGGGGCTCTTGCCCCCTTACCCCCCGCGTAGCGGAGAATCATTCTTAGTTTCTTAGTCAATTCATGCCTTTTTTGTTAAATAGAGGCAGGATCCCCCGCCAGCGTTATTAGGGGCTCTTCCCCCTTATCCCCCACGTAGCGGAGAATCATTCTTAGTTTGTTAGTCAATTCATATCTTTTTTGTTAAATAGAGGCAGGATCACCCGCCAGCGTTATTAGGGGCTCTTGCCCCCTTACCCCCCGCGTAGCGGAGAATCATTCTTAGTTT